>JAIUZE010001290.1:0-19366 GCA_022085475.1 Heliosperma pusillum | reverse complement strand
AATAACAAGAAAACATTATTAGAACTAAAAATATGAATTTCCATAATTAAAGTGTTGAAAAGGATCTTGACGGAATTGAAATATAACCGTACGTGAAGATGAGGAGCGAAGAGGAGAGTCTAGAAATATAAATTAGGATGGATTTAATTAAGAAACGAAGATTTTATGAAGGTTTTGCTCAAGAACGATGAAGAACAAGTGATGAACGACGAAGAACACGAAGAACGATCAAATAAAGTGATGTTTTGATCTTAATTTGATTTGTTGTAAAATGAAAAGTTGTTTGTGAGTAAAGTGGAGTGGAGTTGGCCGTGAGTTTATAGACCAATAAAGGTGTCGAGTTTTGAAATTGTTAATCCGTAATTGACTCGCGTTTAATAATTATTTTACGGTAAATGATTAAATATAATTTACGATAAAGTAAATATCAAGATATTATGATATTGAAATGAAAAATAATGAAAATATCAAGGCTTAAGAGTGGGTAAGGGAGCCGTGTGATGTTGAGCTTGTCGGGTCCGATTTCGAGCGTTTTGCGTAGTTTTCGTTAACTGATCGATAAAGTAAATAGTTATCTAGATATTATGATATATTAATCAAAAGTAATGAAAATATCAAGGTCTATTAGTGGACAAGAGTGCCGTATGATGTTGGGTGATATCGGGTCTGTTTTTGCTCGATTTGCGTAATATTCGTTAATTGATCGATAAAGTAAATAAATATCTAGATATTTTGATTAGTTTAATCAAAATAATAAAAATATCTATTTGTGAGTGGAAAGCGATGACACGCGCGTGTGACTCATGCCAAAGTCGAGTTTCGATTTTGTTGCGCGCTTTACGATGAATCGGGAATAGTTAAATGACGTTCGGTTAAAACCGTAGACGTTATTCTTTAAATTCCGAATAAATTCAAAATAATTATATTAAATTATGATAAATCATAATAAATATAAATAAAAATAAATCAAAAATATAATTTTTTAAATAAAATTTCGGTCTTCATACTTATGAGACGAGTCGGGAAAAGTCAACGGAAGTCAAAGTTGACTGAAAAGTCGAGAAAAGTCGAAGATGACTTAAAAGTCAAGAAAAGTTTAGGACGACTTAAAAGTCAAGAAAAAAGTCAATGACGACTTTAAAAAGTCAAGGAAAAGTCAAAGACGACTTAAAAGTCAAGAAAAGTCAAAGATGACTAAAAACGGTCTTTTCATGGAATCCCTCAAAAATTCCAAATCCGAACGCGGAATTTCAAAATAAGACTCGGAACAAAAATTCCTATTTTAAAAACTTAAGTTCTACTGAAAAGTGTTAGTAAATATTTTTACTAGAAAAATCGGGTATCTTTCGGGTTGTTACAATCACCCCTCCTTTTAAAAAGTTTCGTCCTCGAAACTTAGAAGAAGGAACGTAACATATATGTAGGTCTATTTCAAAAACTGTTAAAAATATAATTGTACTATAAATATAGGATCTTATCAATGGAACGGAAGGTTCTCGTCGGCCGTTAAGAACATCGACGTCCCAAGTCAAAGACTTAAAAATATACATTTTCGCATCAATAAATGAGAAAACTAGTTATCGAACGTCTTCAATAACAAGTCTCAACACTCCTTGACGGTAAAATACTTGAAATCATAAAACATTTCTAAAAGCTTTTAATTCAAAAATTCTATAGTAAAAGTAATAACACTACTATCTATACCTAAAACTTCCAACTAAAGCTTCTAATATCCTATCTATACGAGATGACAATAAATTGATAGAAGAAGAAATATTCGAAAGATAAATCGAATAGAAAGAAGAAAGAAAGAAGGAAAGAATAAAGAAAAACGAAGGACGAACCCCAATACTATCTTCCCTCTATGAAAATTCTAATGTCGATAGTAACTCGACAATACTAACTGTACAAGTAAACTAGTCCTCAAGGGAGTGCCATATATCCTCAACATTTCAATCATCGGATTCCTACCAAGATATTTCATAAGCATGCCACACCGAGTAGCAACTCCCAATTATTCCAATTCAATAAAAATCTTCTAAGGTCCATCGAAACTATTATTGGAAATCACCATCAAAAATATTATAATTAAGGAAACAAAACCGCTAACAACCACAAAGTAAAGGACTTACTATGAAATCCTTTAATCCCATTTATTCCAAAAATTCATTACCTCAACTTATTTACAATGAATCCTCTCATCCTCCAAAGTTGAATCTCGAAACCTCAAAGAGATTAGTCACACAAAACTCGATTCACTTCACGTTTGCCACACATAGGGCAATGTGACCGTAATTAATTTATTTATCTCTTCCAAACTCTCAATACATCAGTTTTCGCTTATGACGATATTCCTCAAGTTGTGTCATCAAATCCAAATTCCACAAAGTATTGATTCCCGTTAGGGTCCAACCTTTAACGACAACAAATTCTCAAGTAACATTAAAATCACTCAATTTTCTAACCACAACTACAACCATTATTAAGCTTATTTCGATCCTCAAAAGATATTGCAACTTCAAGCTTTTATATTTTAAAAACCACTAGGATAGTTTCTTCGTAAACTTATTCTCCATTTTCCATAATCATTTAAACTCGAAACTAGCTCCATAGGACGGTTAGGTATCATATTCGAAATTCTTATTTAATCAAAAATAGACAGTGTGCATACGCATGGTCTTAAAACAATACAAACCTCTAGTCCAACAGATAAATTAATAATGGGTTAAGAAGTCTTAGCCCACTCATTCAACCTTACACCTTCAAATATCATGAACTACATTAGTCATGGCAAGCATCAAGCATTAAAATCATTAAACATACCTTACCACAACTTCCTCAAGGATACCAACTCTCACCACCATAGGGTGAAATTAGATCTATACCATTTTCCTCAAATCACAAGTTCATTCTACCTAACACTAATATTCCACAAAATTTAAAGTTCTTCCTACTAAGTATAGTATACCCCAAACAAATGGGTATGACATCTTAAAAAAAAAAATTACTAAAGGAAGGTAAGGGTACCTATGGTAAGATGGAGGAACTATCAAAAGAAATTTCCAAGAGGCAATTAGGTTGGAGGAGAAAGAAGCACCTAGATAGAATGAAGAGGGCATAATATTATAAGGACGAGAGAATTCACAGATGAAGAAGGAATTCACTTCCATTAGTCTTATAAATCTTCAAATCTTCGGTAGAGGATACTCCTTCTAGGTAACACATATTCCACCCTAAGGCGTAATATTGCTCCTAGCAATTTGGCTAGCCTCCCAAGCCTAGCCTCCTTGGCAATTGTCTTCTTTATGAGGAGGGACCTGGTTGGCAGTAACAACGATCTCTTCTACACGAGGTCCAACCATCTTCATAAGAGACAAAACAAATTAAGTTACTCCTAACAATTAGCATAAACAAATAGACTACAACATAAATCCTAATCTACCATCCTACCCTTCTATCTCACAAGTTTATTATTTATTAAGGTCAAGTTATTTATGCAAAGGTACACAAACGTGCGTCGGGAGCAAAATAGCTCTGATACCAACTGTGACACCCTCAAATTTGCGGAAAGAAAAAAAAATTATTTAAATACATAAAAGATGATAATATATAACAAGGGTGTCATAAATAACAAGGTTCATTACAAAACGGAATTTAATATTCTACAAAAGAAAATATACAAGACGGGAGACAATATCTCCCGTATAAATACAGAAATAAAAGAGTGTATAATAATATACAATTCTAAGAACCGAATATAGGTCCAAGGTAAATACTTCGCTCGCTAGCTCGTCAATGTACCCAAGTATGCATCACAAACCTGCCAACCGCATTAAATATAAACACGGAAGCCACAGTCAGTGGGGAGTAACTCCGATTTCTCCCAGCCACGAAATGTCGAGTTTAATAAAACATGAATAACATAAAAGCAATGTATATGGAAAATACAAAACCTTACCATATATGATATGCTTTTCATGTTATGAAACAATTAACTAACATATAACCTATCATATGAAAGCTATCATGTGAATCCAATAATAAAATATAACACGAGGTAGGGAAGCTGGTATGCTAGCTCAGAGGTTACCCTGTAACATGGCCATGATACACTCAAACCCTAATCAACACGTAATCATGTGAATCAGTTAACAATCGGTAATCCAAACTCTATCAATCCTAGCCGTCTTGCATCTCACCTTCTAGAACTCATAGAATCATACAAACATGAAAGACCAATACGTCTACAAACAGGCATAAGTTCCTAGCACGGCCCATAGTCGATTGTAACTCGAGGCTATACCACAGGGTAGGAAAACATCCTAGTCCTAGACTGATCAGACCTAGCGACAACAGCTATTCCGTTCCCCGTCCCATGACATAACCGTCTATGAGAAACGCTACTAGGCGACCCCCTAAGCAGAGATGGCTAGTACTTAAGCTGGCTCCATTTCCAAAGTGGAACTAGGCAGCCATGCCCCGACTTGGATATAAACCCACCAAGCCGAGACACAAAAGCTATCATCAGGCGAACATATACTCGTTAAAGATAGTACGTGCCTATCAATGTCATGGTCCAAGCTACGCATTTAGAATTAGTATGGTCAAGACGCCATATACTCATAATTCTCTATGGGTACTTAGTCAACACGACACCAACCATATAAACAAACAGTCACGGGAACACATCCTATCATGTGACTAATTGCATATAAATAATAATCAAATATCATATCGCCTCCTATCTACTAAGGCTAATTCAGTAATTAAATACAACTTTACTTGAAGACAAATCCCCGACCCGAGTCCCGCGACGGGTCATCAGTCAAAACGGGGCTGACTAGATCTTAGTTTGACCAAACCCGTTTGGTCAAACCGGCTAGAAACAGAGTCTTTATCACATAGACATACAATCAACATATTCCTTACATGTTATTTTATTAAAACTTCTAACATGTGAATTATTAAATCTTACGAAAAACCCGCTTGACTTAAAGGATATCAAATTAAACTACGATCTCGTATTATAATTCCTAACATGTGAGAAATAATAATTTTATGAAAAACCTTTTTAATTAAATATTTTACTTATTAATATTTCCCACTTGCTAAATATTACAAAACACGATAAAAATTACGATAACTCAAAAACCGTCACAAGTCCCAAAGTGGGACCCACGGGCTGAGTTGGGCCGGACCCACATGGGCCTGATTTGGGCCTTACGGCCTGATTTGGGCTAAAGTGGCTGTTTTGACAATTTTATTAAAAACCGTTTCTAATTAATTCCCGCATGCTTATCATAATTAAAACCCGTCAACACAACAACATAACAATCAAACATCGACACAACCCAAAGACCAAAACCCGTACCCACCAATGACCAACCCAGACCGGCTGGACCGGCCTGGACCGGTCTGACCAGCCTGAACCGGCCGGTTCAGCCACCACCATAACCGGCCACTTCAATGGCCACCACAACAACCACCCCAACTTAATCCTAACATCATTTTAATTAACAACATCCGTTTTTAACATCCACTTCAACCATCATGCATACAAAAATCATGATTATAATTAAATCATACTAACATGTTTAGCACACTAACATATTAAAATTCCATACAACATATAAATCATACTACTTAACATGTTACTACTAAAAATCATTAGTAACCATAATATGAACTAAAACCTAAGAAAACTAAGGCTATGTGACATTATATCGTCGAGTAACTCGGAATCGTTACCTTAGCTTAGCTAAAATCAAGTAGCACCAAAATAATAAGAAGTATAAACTAAGAACCCCGTCTTCTAATCTTCCCCTAATATATACGAGTCACCAAACTCGTCTTCAAAAATCTTCCCCTATAAGAAATGACAAGAAAACATTATTAGAAGTAAAAATAGATTTTCCATAATTAAAGTCTTGAAAACGATTTTGACGGAATTGAAATATAACCGTACGTGAAGATGAGGAGCGAAGAGGAGAGTCTAGAAATATAAATTAGGAAGGATTTAATTAAGAAATGAAGATTTTATGAAGCTTTTGCTCAAGAACGATGAAGAACGGTTGATGAACGATGAAGAACACGAAGAACGATTAAAGAAAGTGATATTTTGATCTTTATTTGATTTGTTGAAAAGTGAAAAGGTGTTTTTGAGTAAAGTGGAGTGGAGTTGGACGTGAGTTTATAGACAAATAAAGGTGTTGAGTTTTAAAATTGTTGTTCCGTAATTGACTCGCGTTTAATAATTATTTTACGGTAAACGATTTAATATAATTTACGATAAAGTTAATATCAAGATATTATGCTATTAAAATGAAAAATAATGAAAATATCAAGGCTTAAGAGTGGGTAAGGGAGCCGTGTGATGTTGAGCTTGTCGGGTCCGATTTCGAGCGTTTTGCGTAGTTTTCGTTAACTGATCGATAAAGTAAAATAATATCTAGATATTATGATATATTAATCACAAGAAATAAAAATATCAAAGTCTATTAGAGGAGAGGGTGAGCCGTGTGGGTAAGGTGATCATCGGGTCTGTTTTTGCTCGATTTGCGTAATTTCCGTTGACGGATCGATAAAGTAATTAACTATCTAGATATTTTGATTATTTTAATCAAAATAAATAAAATATCTAATGGTGAGTGGAAAGCGATGACACGCGCGGGTGACTCATGCCAAAGTCGAGTTTCGATTATGTTGCGCGCATTACGATGCGTCGGGAATAGTTAAATGACGTTCGGTTAAAACCGTGAACGTTATTCTTTAAATTCCGAATAAATTCAAAATAATTATATTAAATTATGATAAATCATAATAAATATAAATAAAAATAAATCAAAAATATAATTTTTTTAAATAACATTTCGGTCTTCAAAATCGCAAGACGAGTCGGGAAAAGTCAACGAAAGTCAAAATCGACTAAAAAGTCGGAAAAAGTCAAAATGGCTTAAAAGTTCAGAAAAGTTTAAGACGACTTAAAAATAAATAAAAAGTCAATGACGACTTTAAAAAGTCAAGGAAAAGTCAAAGACGGCTTAAAAGTCAAGAAAAGTCAAAGATGACCAAAAACGGTCTTTTCATGAAATCTCTCAAAAATTCCAAATACGAACGCGGAATTTCAAAATATGACTCGGAACAAAAATTCCTATTTTAAAAACTTAAGTTCTACTGAAAAGTGTTAGTAAATATTTTTACTAGAAAAATCGGGTACTTTTCGGGTTGTTACACTTTACTCCAGATCTCTGTGAACATCCATGTTTATTGGCATCCAGGAAAGTCATTCTAGACATAGAATGCTAAGGGTAACGAGTTCTTAGTCCTCATGTCATTAATTTGTGTCTTGACATGGCATAAAAAATTCGAACGCTTCCAATTCCTATAAAAATTGGTGGCGACTCCAAAAATGTGTATCACTACGTTTGTCCCTCGTTTCCATCCCGTGGTCCCTCACCAGGCCGTGTACCACAAGTTGCCAACCAACTACAACATGACTGATCGACATGCCAAAGTTCAAGGGGCATGAAAACCCTTGGAATCGCATTCGTGCGTTCAAAGGTTATATGTCTATCAAATGCCTCAAACCCGAGATGTTCCTAAGGATATTTCCTTCATCTCTCGAAACCATTCCTAAGAAGTGGTTCTATTCTTTGGAAGTTAAGAAAATTGTAACGTGGGATGATGCCGCAATTGAGTTTGCCAAGCAATACACAGATAATGCTGAAATTCAAGTCAATATGCGTACTCTAGAGGTTCTTAGCGACTTTCTGAGTAGGTGGAGGAACACTAGCACACAACATGTTGAACGTCCATATGAAACTACTCTTGTGGAAAAGTTCGTGGACAATTTGAGACCTATTTATGCAAACCACCTGAGATACCAAAACATAAAGTCTTTCAAAGACTTAACTGTGCTAGGAACCAGAATTGAGGATGACATCCGAAAAGGGCTATTTGTTTTCACTATATTAGCATTTGCTAATAAATAGGACCATCCTAGTCCTCTTTGAGTTGCCAAAAACAGAAAAGAAAAAAAGAGCACATGTACTTTTTATTAGTCACTTTGTTCTACTTTTTACCCTTAACTAGTAGAATAGACTCAAAATACTTTAGGTCGTATCTCATTAGTGTAGATTACTCGAGCTCTTAGAAGAAGCCTTAATAAGGGCGTGCATTTACCACCTTTTCCATATCTTGTGGTGTGAAAGTTCCTTGATCGCCGTTCTCTAGGTGACCTCTAGGTTTGGAGACTCCATTTTTCTACCCGATTCGTCAATTTTTATTTTTCATATGACTACCAGATAAAGACAAATTGCATACTATGCCAAACAATTCAATACCCTTACCCTGGATAATAGAAAACTAGCTCACTCGAGGGTCAAACCAAATTTTTAGTGCAATCATGCCTAAAACTATCAAAAAAAAAAAACAGTCCAACAACTTCAAATCAAAAGTCACAAATATTTTCAAAAGTTAACGAGACAAGACAAATAAAATCCAGTCAATCAATATAAATTCAAAGTGTCAAAAAAAAATCTCCAGTCAAACATTACAAACAAAACAAAATACCTCAAATAGTCATTATGTCACAAATTTCAGACGAATCAATTCGCAGTTACCATTTCTCCATGCCCTTTGGGACGATCCTTTCATTCATTTAGGTGAGTGAGAGAGATACACCGATCTCCAGTGTCTTCTAACATCATTAGAACCTTCCACTACATCCAATTTATTTCACCCTTGTTTAGCATCTAAGAATTCGATGGATGTACACTAAGCTTATACGGTCACAAAAGTATTTTGTTTCTATAGTATTAGTTTGGCTTAATTCGCCGAGCTTGTTGCTTTAAAGAGGGTAAAACTCATACAAATTCTCAAGTAAATTAACACAAAATGCGCCCCGCGTAACCCACGTGCCGCTCCTGCGACACGAAATAAAACCGGCCCCTGGCCAGTCAAAATTAATGTCGCTATGCTGTGCAATATGTGCCAAGGCAGTCTAAGGAACAGTATCAATCTTTGATTTCCTAATCCTTGTCAGGTTCGCTTTTCCGGTCGTATTTTGCATTTTGACATTTGGATATCCTCATGCTGTCAAGTACAAAGCACATCCTACCTTTTTCTAAGGTCATTACAAGCTCTTGCTTCGAACGATTATTGTTTTACATTTCCGAACTACGCACAGGGTTTGATTTCATTTTTTATGAATACGTAGGCAATCGTGCACAGGATTCTACCCGTCATTATTTTAAATGTAAGTAGAAGGACATCTGCATTTGCATTTGAAATTCGTTAAGAATAATAATGGAAAATCTCG
Organism: Heliosperma pusillum; assembly: GCA_022085475.1. Classification (NCBI taxonomy): domain Eukaryota; kingdom Viridiplantae; phylum Streptophyta; class Magnoliopsida; order Caryophyllales; family Caryophyllaceae; genus Heliosperma; species Heliosperma pusillum. The sequence goes on along the minus strand of JAIUZE010001290.1, from coordinate 10,047 downwards.
TCAGTTTCTTAACTAACTTCATCTTGGATTTCCTAATCCTTGCCGGGTTCGGTTTTCAAGAAGGAAGACGACATGGCCGCCAAATGATCACTCTTATTCATTTTCTTTCGTGTTTTTAAGGGAATCATCTCACTCCTCTTTCTTTGTTTCAAAAACATACACATGTCTAGTCATTTCAAATACTTACACATGTGTGGTCATTTCAAATACTTATACATTTCCTTTAAAATTTCTTTTTAGGGGGTAGCCCATTTGTGTCAGTTTAGGCCACCAATAGTCTACGTGTAAATTATGTAAGTTCTATGTCATTTTTGGCAGCATGACGACAGAGACCGTAGTCTACCAAACTTATTTTTTAGACTAACCTGCAGGAGTAGAAATACCCAACAACAGAGGCATTCAGAAGAGGCTTGTACATCAAACTGAGGGCTCTCGCCCAAACCAAAATCCAAAAATCCAAAGCTGGGGCTTTCGCCTGAGACAAAGTCGAAATAAACAAAAACAAGTCAAAATGTACAAGTCAACAACAAAGCAGAGGGGAGCTAATCCTCATCGCCACCCAGCTCGGCTACATTCGCCTTAAGAGCTGCGATCTCAGCGTCCATGGCCTCCAGTTCACTCAACAAACGAGTCGTCTGCTCCCGGGACTCCGCCAACTCCCGCTCCGACTCTCTCTGTGAAGAAATGCCTCATTTCAATCATTTCATTTCAAAATACAAAAAGATACGATAAGATGGAAAGGGAATGAGAGGTTCATACCTGTCAATCCCGGCCACCTAAGAACGCCTCGATGGCCGTAGCCCGCAGCCGGTTGGCCACCCTCCACAACGCTACGTGCTGAGACGATGCCACCTGTATTCAAATGTAAATAAGGGTCAAATCAAACGCATTCCTATGCAATGAAAATAGCCAAAGTTAGAGGCTTACCCTTCTCTCTAGGTGCTACCACTCCTCCAAGCCAGCGTAGGTCACCGCCTCGCTTAAGTCGCGGTGCTATGAAATCATCGTGAAACTCGCCGCGTTGGTGTACTCAAGCATCTCGGGGTAAGCTGGGGGCATGACGCATGCAATTCCAATCTCCTACACAGATCAAATGACTCTTTAATTGATGTACGTTTGTCACTTCTCAAACTAATTCAATTAAAAAAAAAAACACCTCGAGGTAAGCTGGGGGCTTGACGTCTGCCACCTCGATTTCCTACCAAGATCAAATGGCTCTTTAATTGACGATCGTTCGTCACTTTTCAAATCAATTCAAATAACAACAAGAAATAACAACAAGAAACAAGCAATGCCCGGGACCCACCTTTCGGGCATACAATCCGTGGGCCCGTCTTTTATCATCAGGATGTTGCTCGCCACAACCGAGTTAATCCCTTGGAATGATTCGATCCTGACAGAGTCTTCCTTATATCTCGCGTCTTGACAGGCTTCAAAACCGTCACATGACGCTATCATCTTAGGAGGGACCCACCCCGTGGGCCTGTCTTTTATCATCAGGACGTTGTTCGCCACGACCGAGCAGATCCCCCGGAATGATTTGATCTTGACATAATCTTTCGTATACCCGTGTCTTAACAAGCTTCAAAACCATCAAATGATGTTATCATCCCAGCAGGGACCCACCTTTCGGACATACAATCCGTGGACCCATCTTTTATTACCAGAATTTTACTCGCCACAACTGAGTAGATTCCCTGAAATGGTTCAATCCTGACAGCCTCTTCCACATATCAAGTTTTGCAAATTCATTTCAATATATGGTTACCTGACAAGAGTTCGCCTGAGGAGAGAGACAGGCAGATTCTCAAATATGATATCTTCTGAACGGCTGGCGAGCCTTATTACGCACCCCATTCAAGCGACTGGCGAGCCTCATTACGTACCTCCTTCAAGCAGCTGGCAAGCCTCATTACGCACTCTATTCAAACGGCTGGCGAGCCTCATAACGCAACCCTACTTGACGGCTGGCGAGCCTCACATCGTACCTCATTCCAAATATGAAGATGCCTCAGGTATGACTCCTTCTTATGTCTAGCGAGCCTTTATACGTAGTCTAGCGGACTTTAAATGACCCTCCTTGATGGTCGACAGACTTTCAAACGTTTCCGACGACAGGTCCTTGGTTCAGACCCCTTGAACCGCCTCGCGTCGCCATATTCGTTAGGTTGTAATCTTCGATTAACCTGGTGGCTATACTTTGACTTTAGCCTTGTCCAAGCCTCGGTCAAAGTAGGGGCTCTGTAGATAACTCAGTTCTACACCTTCCGCTAACCACTAAGTGATGATTGGGCCACATGTTTGGTAGGCGGAACGATTTATAACAATTCGTAAATTTATCGTCAAGTGATAGCTCAAAAACTTGTGCCTAACCCTTGGTCGTCATCTACGTACCGGTACGGTCGTTTTGACAGTCATTATAGTTCATTTGGAGTCTGGGTCGAAAACCGCTTCATTTTCTAGAAACCGTTTTAAAATTACGAGTCGGAACGCTCGGAAATAATCTGGATATTTTATTTAATATTTCAAAATATATCTTTTTGATAAAACTTATCTTGTATCTTTTAAAAAGGAAGTGTATATCTACCACAATTCCATAAAAGAAGCGTGGGAATCTTTCTTCTGCAAAATGAAACCTCTGGGTACGTAAGAGGTGCAGCACCTGCGGTGCCCCTTCCCCGGCTGTCTTTTCTCTGTTTTCAGAATATTTTCGAGATATTTTTCCATAGTTTGAGTCATTCCAAAACTCTTCCTATTTTCTACTATAAAAGGAGAGCTCAGTGCTCACTTTTAAGGGACGCGAGTGTTCCGCCATTCTCTTCTCTCTTTGCATTCTAGACCTTGCTCTAAGCTTTTCGACATCTACGTGCTTGATCAATCAACCACGTAAGCTCAGACTGGGTACCCGTCACGTTTGCATTGATCGACCAATTTGACCACTACACAATCAATCAATCGATTTTTTTAGTCCTGTAAAGAGTGCACTTTCTGTATACATTCGAGTCGAGCTATCGCTAAAACTTTAACTTAGTTAATATCTCGTTTCGTCAAACATGTATGTCCGAGGGTGTAAATCCCATATTTTTTTTATTTATTATTCGTTCAATTAATGTAAGATTCACGTCCGAAATAAATTCAAAGTCGATTTTAATCAAAACCTTTTTATAAAATCTTTTTAGCAGTGATGATGACGTCGGGAAGAATCGCAGCAGCAGTTGCGCCTTCTGGAAGGATCGCAGCATCTGTTGCGCCTCTTCCAGAGGCTGCTCTGCTACTACTCTTCTTCTTCTTCTTCCTCTGGTTTCTGTAAACTCGTTCTTATTTTATTTTCTTTGTTTATAAACTGTAAATCATATTTATCTTTCACATAAAACATTTTGTTCTTGACTTTGATCTCTAATAATTCAATATTAGCGGGTTATCGTCTTTGAACAAAATTTTGGTTTTAGAGGTTCAATTCGTTCATATCAAGTCTCTGGATTCATTGTTGATATAAATTGTAGTGTAATTAATATATTAAACAACTTCTACTCGAGTAATAGGTCGATAAATTCATCGTAAATATACAAACAGATGCAACCAGAGGACGCAGCTGTTGTTGCGCCTGTTCTAGGTTGACTTCTGTCCCTAAACTTATGTGATTAATTACGTAGCTTTAATTACGTAATTAATTAACTATTAGTCATATTGTCGCTTCTAATCTGCCTTTTAGTTTTCAAACCTTTTCCTTTTCTTCAAATCTCCGTTTTGAGTATATTTCTGACGTAGATCCCGTAATCCTTTGTAATCTTTGTAATCCGTTGTAATCTCATTTAGTCATTGTAATTCTATGATTTCTTTGCCTTTCATGTGTAATTCATTCTAAATTCCCAATTTCGACATAATTGAGTGTTAATTACTTGTTCACCGACATAGTCTAATTCACATGCTAGGATTAAAACGTTGGATGTTGCATTGTATGCATATAGTTAACATTTCTAAAACGAACGATTTCCCTAATAATTAGTAAAGGCCGCTATCGAGGCGGGCGGGATTAGGTGTTCGATTAAAGAGCTTCCTAATACGTACCGTCACCCCTTACTCCAGATCTCTGTGAACATCCGTGTTCATTGGCATCCACGAGAGTCATTCTAGACATAGAATGCTAAGAGTAGCGGGTTCTTAATGTTCATGTCATTACTTTGTGTCTTGACATGGCATGAAGTATTCGAACGGTTCCAATTTTTCATAAAAACTTGCGGCAACTCCACAAATGCGTATTTTTAGGCTTGTCCATCCAAGTGCGCCCCTATGTGGTTCCCCGTGTATCACAGTTCGGCAAGGATCACCAATCCGTGTATCAGACTTATTCAATAAAAATCAAATCGACGCAAGACCAATTGGGTTGGAACCCTAAGAATATTATCTAAAACATTTATTAGATGACCTATTTGCATATTAAAACCTATCACGACCCAATAGACAGATTCCCAACAGCTGACATAATTCGTCGCAAACAAAATTAACGATTCAGAAAACAAGTTTTGCATATGATTTTGGAGAAATTCCAATGCCTAACATCCTGTAGACTCTACAAAGTTAATGTATGAAAATGACTCAAAATAGTGTTCATATATAAATTAGGTTTTTGAAGCATTTGTCATGACACTAGCAGATTCGCGGTTATTCTAGATAGATATTCATAAATAAATCATCCATAACAAACCCCAAGAAATCTGGCTACAAAAATTTACGGGAAAAACTGGGCTTGGAATAAATCATAGTCTCGTTTTAAATTTTCGGAAAAAAACACTTTAAAACCACTAAATAAATTATACAATGCAGCCTACGAATCTGCCAAATTGCTGAAACTTTTATTCTTTAACCTTATCATGCTTAACGTAAACCCAATGTATTTATGCACGACTTCCAACATAATCATACTATATTTTAAGAGAAAAATAAAAACAATTGAATGTTAGAAATATTAAACACAACTTACAAGCAAAGGTACGAACGCGAAAGAAACTGTTCCCAATCTTGCGCCTCTCCTTTCTTTTCTCTCAAATAGGTTTTGTGTGAGCTTAATGATAAGCAAAATCTGTTAATACTGATTTATATCTTTGTAACACCCGCAACCGTGGCTTATTTTATTTTAATAATATTATATTATTATTAGTTAGCTTAATTTTTGATTTAATTTATATCTTTGTTTTCCGTGTCTAATTTGACAAATACGAGTCCATATTTGGGCTCTACTCGAAATTTTAGGTGAGTCGGACTTCATGACTCGCTTTGGGTCTTATTCTAAATCTCTACTCACCTTTTGGCCCAAGTTTTCCTCACTTATCACTCCAAATTTTGAGCAACATTCCTTCATCTCCCTTACCCAAACAAACACACTAAAACCCTAACCTCCCTATTCTCACCATTGTTGAACAACACAAACCTTCACATATCTCACTCAATCCTCACTCAAACCTTATAGTTTTTAGCTTATTCTTTCTCTTTTTTTTTTTTTGGTGAATATGTAAGTAATCATTAATCACACCTCAAATGAGGTAAACACTAATACAAAATTCAGTTTGAAGCTTAACTAGCTACAACCACAAATACATCAACACACAAAGACAAACATAATTATAGAAGACCTATGCTAGTACAATACTCAATATCACATCTTGTTGGAGCCAGTGTCCTCCACAGTTAGTGCAATAACATAAATAAACCTCTGTAGGTTCACAGGGTACATTTTGTATTATAATCAGTTGATTAACGTTTATCAATAACGGTTGGCTTGCTAGATAAGTTTGACGTTATTGTCATACAGATGGCGGTGATCAACTGGTCCCTAAAAGTCACACCTATAGGATGTGTTTGAGAGATGTGATTATTTGAGAAAATAATCATATTGATGCCCTATTATATGACTAAAAGGTTAGTCAGTGTATTTGACTAAAAGGTTAGTCAATGTGATGATGAGATGATTATTTAATAATGATTAAATAAAGTTAGCTGAGACGAATTAACTGTAATTCGTAAAATTGAATATAATAAGTTATATTTAATTGTAGTATATAATGTAAGCTAATTAAACATAAACCGTCATAATTAATTGGCAAATTATAAATATATGGATATTTATAAGTAATGATGTATTATAATGTCGGTCCATGTAATAACGACGATTATAATATATTACATTATATTGGAAGCTAAAATAAACAAAAACGAGAGTATCCAGATACACTCGGGTTTTTCCGGTCAATGGGTAGTTATTTGAGGAGACTAAATCTCCTCATATAAAAACCAAATGAGCCGTGAGAATTGGAGGGTGAATAGAAAAATTCAGATTTTTCTTAACCTAACCTAATTCTCATACTGCCTCCATCATTCACACACAGAAACAAAAGTTTACAGAAACTTTTGACAAAACACAAAACCCTTCTTCTCAACAGTGAGATCGTGTAAGAGGTTTACTTTCTAGCAAAAGAAAAGGGTATTTCTCGGAGCATCTTGGGTGCAACGATTAGGAGGATATCTACTTTGATATCTCTGTTCTTTACGCCAATTGCTAGGACCGGAGGTTGATTTCTAAATCTATACTCTTATTCTTGTTTTCGTTTATGACTAGTATAATCAAGTTATTACTATTTCGTTATAATCCTATAATAATTGTATTGTGGTAATACCGATTTCCCACAATTGGTATCAGAGCATAGGCCACGAAATTGTTTTAATTTGATTTCATAAACCGAAACAGTTTATTCCGCTGTGTGTTTGTCTCGATCGAGGACTTTAGTGTCTCGATCGAGCTGTTTTTGTGAGTTTTTGGTCGATCGAGTACCTGTGTTCGCTCGATCTAGCAGGTTTCTCAAATTTTTGGTCGATCGAGTACCTGTGTTCGCTCGATCGATCAGTTTTCTCAAATATTTGGTCGATCGAGTGATGTTTATACTCGATCGAGGTCCCTGTTTGTCGACTAGGAAGAATTAGTCGATCGAAAGACTTTATTGTTTAATTTCTTCTCGATCGAGTACTTTACAGAATCGTTTTTCCTTTCGTATTCGTTTTCATTTAGATTTATTTTGTTATTTTAATCTGTTAAAATAACATACAATAGATTTGTAGATGTTTTAATTTAATAAAGATTAGATTAAAATGAAAATGGAAATGATGTTGAATTAGTTTATCATTAGAAAGGATAATATTTTTCCCTATTTTGTCGATAAGGACCGTTTTGCTGAAAAAAAAAAAAAAATTTTGCCGAAGGAAAAAAAATTCTGCTGAAATGTTTTCCTGTTTTTCGTGTTCAAAATTTTTGGGCCTTTAATTGTACATTATTCGGATTATGTATAATTAATGTGAAACGGTTCACATATGCTTAATATCTTACATTTTAAAGCAGTTTGAAATGTTTAGGATAGTTCATTTTATCAGTAAAATGAATCGAGATTGTAATTGATGTGGGTAATTACAGAATCACCACATAATTATAATCGATGTTAAAAGGGTGGTTTGGATAATAAAACATCGTAATAACTGTATTATGTCTTGCATGTTTTATTTTAATTGATGCTTTTATAATGTTTTGGATTGTTTGAATGAATTTTAATGTATTTTTACAATAAGTTGTAACTTAGTGTGGCCTTAGTAGATTGTGTTACCGTAATGATGGTAACATAGTCTTGGATGTATTTTGAGATCTCGAATCTCCATTATTTTTAGTTTTGAGTTTTGAAATTAGTATGTAATAAATAGGATCATTGTAATTTTATTTGTTGTACTTTCAAAGAAGACTTAAGATGGAGATTGGAGCTCACTCCCGCTACATGGACCAAGAAGGGTGATAAAGTAAAGCTTCGAGGGTCCAATCAGTTGGATTCCAAGTTGTATTTTATTCTTTTTGGTAGGATAGGCCACACTAGGACATGTTTTTCTTTTACGTTTTTCATTCTCGTTTTCTTTCCATCACATGATAGATAATTGCATCATATTCCGCCTAAACCAAACCACCTAATATTAATGCATGAAAATGATTCATATAGGTTGAATATTTTAATCATGGACATACAGATGTCACTCGCTTTTAGGGTCATCACCTTAGTTTAAATCATTATCGAGTTGCTAGACATTCGTTCACTTAAAATGAATTAAAGTTAAGATGATGGGACCTTCCCCTATAAATAAAACTGAGACTAGTCTTTATAGGGAAAGCTACTATGAGCCCCTTCTTCGTCGGAAGTCATAATATGACCCCTTCTACGTTGGGTAAGTAGTGAGTGTTGACCTATTTTATCTCAACATTATAGTACGAGTAATATCTCGTGATTATGATGGACTAAAGATAGAATTTACAGAAATTTATCGACCAGGAATTCTAAAAGTAGAATTAGCCAAGAGGTTGGCTTATCAATTTACAGAAATTGAGTCTTGGAATCATTTATATAATTCTTGAGGGAGGTCAATTGTATAAATGCACGAGTCATCGAATTAAACAGTTTTTCCATTAGACTCAAAATTTAAAACGATGAAACTTGTCATATTTATTTTCTTTTCACAGTTTGAATTCGTTATATACAGATATAACTGCTAAATAACAAATGGCTGGCCATACTGATGACCCAATGCCAAGTGCCACGCTCGGATGTGAGTCCTGGCTTAAGCTTTTCATGGACACTATGAATCAGTCAACGCGACTGAAGAATAACGGGTCCAACTTTGCGGACTGGGAGGCGGCATTACGGAATGCTGCCATTGCTGACGGTAACCTCAAGTACTTGACTGAGCCACTACTGCCAAACCCAGGCCCCAATGCAGGAGCAAATGAATCACTTGCTTATAGTGATTTCGTAATGGAGGCGGGTGCGATAAAGAACGTACTCATCTTTTCAATGGAATCAAATTTGCAAAGGCAATTCATTGCCCAAGGTGCAAACAAGATTTTCACCACGCTCTCTAACGAGTTCTCGAAAGCTCCGCGGATCGTTAGCTATGAGCATACCTGTCGCTTCTTTGAAGCGAAACTCCAGAGGGGCCAAGCAGTTAGCCCACACATTCTTGACATGATTGAGAATGTCACATTCTTGACATGATTGAGAATGTCGAGAAACTGGAGGCACTTGGTTGCAAAATCGATGAGAAGATCGTCATAGACCGCGTTCTTCATTCACTTCATGATGGTTTTGCCCTTTTCAGAGCAAATTACTATATGAATGATATGAAGAAGAGTCTTCATCAGCTCCACTCACTCCTTGTACAGACAGAGAGTGATCTGAAATTGAGTGGGAGTCTGAAACAGGACGTTCTCATGATTGCCAACAAGGGCAGAGGTAAGGGCAAGGCTAAGGCTAACCTAGCTGTAGGGAAGCCGAAATTCAAAAAGCCAGGGCAAGGCAAGAGTGGGACTGGTGAGTCTAGCGGTAGCTCACAAGGCAAGACAAAAAGCGATGAAGGTAACGAGGAGTGCCACCACTGCCACAAGTTTGGGCATTGGAGGAGGAACTGCCTCGTGTACCGAGAGGACATTAAAGCAGGCCGCGTCTCTCCTGTTGGTATGTCTTCTTCTTTTATTCATATGATTTAGATCAACCATGCAAGTTTCGGAACTTGGGTACTAGATACTGGTTGTGGTTCTCATCTGTGCAATCATTTGCAGGGCCTAAGAAACATCACAACTCTCGCAAGGGGTGATGTGGACCTGCGAGTGGGGAATGGAGCAAAAGTAGCTCCCATTTCAGTGGGAACATATGTAATCCAACTCCCGAGTGGATTTGAGTTATTTCTGAATAACTGTTACTATGTACCCAGTTTATCTAAAAACATTATTTCAGTTTCCGTACTTGATAAGGACGGCTTTTCGTTTGTAATAAAGGATAATAGCTGTATTTTCTCTTTAAGCGAAATGATTTATGGTAAAGCAGTTTCCATAAATGGGATTTATGTTTTAGATCAAACCACAGATATAATGCATGTGAGTAGTAAGAAAGCAAAGGTTGGTGACAAAGATTAAACCTATTTATGGCATTGCCGTATGGGACACATAAATGAAAAACGCGTGAAGAAGCT
>JAIUZE010001289.1:0-15949 GCA_022085475.1 Heliosperma pusillum | reverse complement strand
TTGTCGATAAAGAGCAGCACTGAATTTTTATCGGAAACGGATTCCCTATTGTTAAAAAAGAACTATAAAATGCAAATATTGGAAGAAATTATCTTTTTCCATTTGCTTGAAAGTGGCAACAACAATTTCGAGCTTTTGTATATATATTAGCAGTATTCCGTAATGCCTATGAAAGATTATAGGAACATGCTGTTATTGTGAGAATAGGAAAATCAAATAATTGAACATATTACTCTAGCTTAATCTTTTGTATATAAATACTGTACAGTTGTAATTATGGGATTACTCATTAATAAAAATTCCCAAACTTTATTTACGCTTTCTCTCTCTAGAAATGCCTCTCTCTAATCTGTTACAATCCTTTCACTATATCAAAGCTTAACAAACCTTCACCAATGGAGGTTTTCATCATCATGAATTCCTTCATGGTATCAGAGCAGATTTAATACCCGTCTCTTTTTGCTTCCGCGTTCAGTTACATCTCTTCTTCAATCAATTAAAAAATTTGCAAAATTCCTAAAAATTAGTTCGTCGATTTTTCGTTCTATTCTCATATCAATTTCTCTCAAAATCAATCGAAATTGCAAAAAATCACATCATTTTTCTCAACCTAGGGATGCTCATTCCAAGGGTCAGCATACTTTACATCAAGGACAATATGTTTCAAATCAGCATGTTTTACATGGAAAACAAGAGTTCAGAGAAAATTACGAAGGGAATGAAACAAGATGGTGCAAGTGTGCAACTACTGCAAGAAACCAGGCCACACCATAAACATTTGTCGCAAGTTAGAGTATAACAACAGGAAACGATTTGCTAATACTGCTCAAGGTTCTGATTTTGGTCAAGAAGCTGAATTTGCTGGTTCTTCTTCTTCGACTTCTGCTGAAATTACTCCAGGCATGTTCCAGCACTTGAATCATGCTATACATCACAGCCAACCAACTGATAATACTGCTCTCTCAGCTAATTTTGCAGGTAACACTTCTCACTCAGTTATGTCTTCTGGTTGTTTTAATTCTTGGATTCTAGATTCAGGGGCAAGTGATCATATGTGTGGAGATAAAAGTCTGTTTTCCAACCTCAAAACTGTCCCCTTTCCTTATTCTATCTCTTTGCCTAATGGTGAACATACCATCATTGATGCTCTAGGTGAAGTTCCCATTTCCTCTGATATTGTGTTAAAAAATGTGCTCTATGTTCCCTCCTTTCGTTTCAACCTTTTATCCATATCTAGACTATCAAAACAACTAAACAAGACTATAAGCTTCACCCCTGAATTTTGCTGTGTGCAGGGCTCTTCTATGAAGATGCCTCTAATTCTTGGTAAACAACACAAGAATCTTTACTTCCTCCAGAGTCAATCACCTACTGCTACTTTGTCCTCTGCTAATGCTGTAACTTTTTCTAATTCTGCTGAAATTTGGCACTCTAGATTAGGCCATTTACCAATGTACAAACTCAAAAGTTTCCCTTTTTGTAAAATTTCTGCAATAAATGAAAATAAGATTCATACCTGTTCTATATGTGCTAAAGCTAGGCAACATAGATTTTCTTTCCCTGATAGTTATTGTATACATACTAATAAACCCTTTGAATTGATTCACATTGATCTATGGGGTCCATACCACATTCAAACTCACAATGGCTACAAATACTTCATCACCATTGTAGATGACTATACTAGAACTACTTGGACACATCTCATGTCTTGTAAAAGCAATGCGTTCAGTTTCATACAAAATTTCCTTGTTTTTGCCAAAACTCAATTTAATGCCACAGTTCAAATCATAAGGTCTGCTAATGCTCTTGAGTTAGGCTCTAGTAACTTTGGTCAAGCTTTTCTTTCCCAAAATGGAATCATACATCAAACTTCTTGTAGTCATACTCCCCAACAAAATGGTGTTGTGGAAAGAAAACACAAACATCTCCTTGAAACAGCTAGAGCTTTAATTTTTCAATCCAATTTACCCAAAAAAAATATTGGGGTTAGTGTGTTCTTACTGCCACTTACATCATCAATAGACTCCCAACAAAAATCCTTGCCAACAAAAGTCCATATGAGGTTCTTTTTCAGAAAGTACCAACCTTATTACACATGAGGTCTTTTGGCTGCCTCTGTTACACTTCCACTCCAAAGCCAGGAAGAGACAAGTTTGCTCCAAAGGCTGTTCCATCAGTTTTTCTTGGATATCCTTTTGGCAAGAAGGCCTACAAAATCCTTAATCTTGAAACAAAAACCATTGTCATCTCAAGAGATGTAATTGATAGCCTAATTATTTGCACACTTTTTATGCTAATAATTGTGTTATTTAATCTATATTCTTATGTGCTTTATGTTAGAATCATGCTTAAATGCTTAAATGCGTAAAACCCGACATTCGGGTGCTTGGTTCTATACTTTTGGGTTTTTATGCTATTTAGGTACGATACGGACCCACCAAGCACTATAGAGGAGACCCGTGGGACAGCTCAACGATCCACGACCCGTAAAGAAGAAGAAGGATCACGCAAATCAAGGAAAAATGAGCACCGTGCGAACTTGAAGCAGGGAAGTAATGATCGTGCAAAGTTGGCCGTGCGGAACAACGTCAGCCGTGCGAACTTGAAGCAGGGAAGTACTGACCGTGCAAAGTCAGCCGTGCGGAACAAAGTGAGCCGTGCGAAATCTCAATTTCGCACACTGTTCACCCCGGCCTTATACGACTTCGTTTTGCGTGATTTTAATCTTGTATAAATAGACCAAACCTGAAAACTTGAGAAAAGAACTGATTTGGAGAGCATTTTAGAGAGAGAAAAACTCAACCACTCCCTTGTAATTGGATCTATAGTTCTCATGATTTATCAAAGATTGAAGCTTTATTTTTCCTTCTAATTCCTTTGCTCTTCCTTGTCTTTCATTGTTGGTACTATCTCCTTCTCTTTCATTACTTTTATTTGTTCTTATTTTCATTGTAGTACTTAAAGTTTGAATTTTTAGAGTTAGTTTGTTCATAAAGGTTCTTCCTTTATGCTTAGTTGTTGTTGAATTTTAGTTTTATTGACTCTTAGTTCCTTTTAATTGAGAAATTACTAGTCTTGGATAAAAATCTAATCTTTATTATGTTCAACATTAAAGATTCAACCTTTATTAATTTTTATTGTGTTATTACTATGAATAGTGAGTAGTCTTCTTACTAGGACTCGATTAATCCCCGACATGAGTGATTAACTTAGTAGATTCCGCTTTAATTGGTTGTTGGGGGATTTGGTTGGGACTTACCTTGGGATTTTGTTTGTTTAGTGTTTTATTTGGGTTTGTCGTTGACTCTTTACCCTTGACCGTCGATGGGAGTCGATTAGGTTGAGAGTCGGGCTCTCCCCATCTAGACTAGTAGTTGATTTGGGTTGAACCCGGGAGGGGGAACTTGAAGGGGACACCTTTGGTAGTCGGTTTGAATATCACCTTTGAGAAAAGGGGTTGGAGGACCGGGATTTATCGCGTACTTAATTACCTTGACTAATACTTGAGTATCTTGGGGATGTCGCACGTTCTCGGGTGCTAGAGTGTTGGGTAAGGGAGTCCGACTTATGAACCCGGAAGAGAGATAGGTCGGTGTTACTAGTGTCCATGTGTGAACCCGGGAGGGAGATACTTGGCGAATTAGAGGCGTTTCCTCCTAACGCATTTTCCTTAACAACCAATCGACGGGGTTTGATAGTGGTTGCAATTGTCGGTGGAAAAGTCGAGTCCTAGGCTTTTAATCATTTGATTTAAACTTATCTTATTAGCTCGTTATAGTTTCTTTGGTTCTAGCATTAGTTTAATTTTATATATTTGCTTTTTAGTTTAATTCGTTACTTTACCTTCCAAGTTTTGTCCGACTTAGCTAAACGTTTGAATAGAAACGATTAGTAATCACATTGCTCTCCGTGGAAATCGACCCTCAAGTGCTACTTTGACAACCGTACACTTGCGGTATTCAAACACACATCAAGTTTTTGGCGCCGTTGCCGGGGAGCATTGGCTTTATATTAATTGTTTAGTTCAAGTTTAGACTAAGTCTTTTGTTACTAATCTTCTCTTTAAGTGTGTAGGAATCTTGCATGAGTAGGCGATCTCAACGAGGGGAACCTTTACACCATATAGACCCCGAAATTGAGGCCACCGCAAGAAGACTCAACGCCCACAGAAGAAGGGGGTTAGTAGGGGAACCAATAGTAGAAGAAGTTATACAACAAGAGTCATTTGAAAACCCTTTCGCCACACCGGAAACTACAATCATGGGAGAACCGGTTCCGATTAGGGATCACATGGCTCCGAAACATATTGTGAATCCTAGTATACGAAGGCCTAGGGTGCAAGCCAACAACTTTGAAGTAAAGAATTCCTTGATTCAAATGGTCCAAGAAAATCAATTTGGAGGTGGCGCTCTTGAGAATCCGAATGAGCATCTAAATGACTTTCTCGACAATTGTGACAATGTCAAGATGAATGGAGTCTCCGATGATGCCATTCGTTTGAGGTTGTTCCCCCGCTCATTAAGGGGATCGGCTAAAGAGTGGCTAAAGAATTGTGACCCCGACTCCTTTACCACATGGGAGGAATTATCCAATGCCTTTTTGAACAAGTATTTCCCCCCTTCTAGAACCGCAAAGGTAAAGAGTGACTTACAAGGGTTCACACAAGAGGAGGATGAGACTTTATATGATGCTTGGGAGCGATACAAGAGGCTCCAAAGGTTGTGCCCACATCATGGCATAGCCGAGCCCGAAGTGGTCAACAATTTCTATAAAGGATTGACGAATGATTTGAAATTGTCGCTTGATGCGGCATCGGGAAAGAGAGGTTTGGACATCTTGGATCATAAGAAGGCAAAGGAGTTGATAGAGGAGATGGCGGCAAGGACCATGGATTGGGGCAATGATAGAACAACGAGAAAAGAAAAAGGGAAAGGCTCCAACTCGGCGTTTAATGTAGAGGTGAAGGAAACACTCCATGAGCTAGCTCAACAAGTGGCTTTGTTGAACTCAAACAAGAAACAAAGTCCCAAAATGAAGCAAATACTTTCTTGTGAGTTGTGCGGTGAACAAGGGCATTCTCCAATTGAATGTCCCTTAATTTCACCAAATGAAGAAGGGTACTATACGGAGGAAGTAAATGGGCTATGGGAGTCATCAAATGCAAAGCAAGCCTTCAACAACAACCAATATCACCAAGGAATAGGAGCCCACCCGTTCTTGTCCTATGCATCGCAAAATGTTCAAAACCCAAATCCTTTTAACCCACAACAACAAAGGTTCAATCAAGGCCAACAATTCCAAAGGTCTAACCAAGGTTTCAACCGAAACTCCAAAAACCAACAAATGCCACCCGGATTTCAAGGAAAGAATTTCATAACCCAAAATCAACAACCCTTTGGAGGATTCAAGAGCCAAAATCAAAACCAAGGCTTTAACCAAAACATCCAAACTCAACAAAATCAAAAGCCCTCTTGGGAACAAGCCTTTGAACAATTGGTCATAGCAAACCAAAAAGCCGACAACAAGCTAGATAACCACATTGCATCCCAAGGGAGGGTCAATGATGAAATAAGAGCATCCCAAAAAGCAACGGAAACTCATGTGGCTCAAATTTCACAACAATTGAGCCAAATGGCCAAGAATCCGGGGAAATTTCCCGGAAACACGGTGGTGAATCCAAGAGAAATGAATGCGGTGCTCTTAAGAAGTGGGAAGCAATTGGAGGAGGTTGAGAAACCTCTAAGGGGGAAGCGGAAAAAGGTTGTGATTGAAGAACTTGAGGAACCATCGCTGGTTGTTGATAAAGAAAAATCTATGGAAGTAGAGGAGATTGAGCCAACAAGGGACGAAGGGCCTATTCAATCGTCAAGGGGTAAGGAACCTATTCCCTCACCAAGGGAGTATACACCGCCGGTCCCTTTTCCTCAAAGACTAGCAAAACCAAGACTTGCAAAGAAATATGAGAAGTTTGTTGATATTCTAAAGGGGATGAATGTGACAATTCCTTTTCTTGACATGATAACCGAAATCCCGTCCTATGGGAAATTCCTTAAGGAACTTGTTTCAATGAAGAAGAAGAATGGGGAGGTGCAAACGGTGAACCTTTCTCGGGAGTGTAGTGCCATTCTCACCCACGCCCACAAGATACCTAACAAACTAAAGGATCCGGGGAGTTTCTCAATTCCTTGCTCTATTGAAGGGGTGGCAATCAAGAGGGCCTTATGCGATTTAGGTGCAAGTGTGAGCTTGATGCCTCTCTCCATATATAAGAAGCTATGCCTTGAGGATTTAAAGCCAACAAGAGTGTCACTTCAATTGGCTGATAGATCGGTCAAGTATCCATTATGAGTTGTAGAAGATGTGCCTTTGAAAGTGGGGAAGCTAGTAATTCCATGTGATTTCTTTGTAATGGATATGCCCGAAGACAATCAAGTTCCAATAATTTTGGGGCGACCTTGTTTAGCAACCGGAGGGGCATTGATAGATGTGAAGAGTGGGAAGCTATCTCTTCAAGTAGGTGAAGAAAAGGTTGAGTTTGAGCTCAATAAGTCTATGGGTACTCAATCCTTGGGAGAATCTTGTTGCATAGTGGATATATTGGAAGATCCATTAAAAGAACTTACCTTTGAAACATCATCTAAGGATTCCTTTGAGAAGTGCCTATTGAATATGTGTGGGGATGACGATGGAGACGTGGAAACACTTGCATATGTGTGGATGTTGAACACCGCTCCCGTACATGAGGAAGAGCCACCACTTGAGATGCTCGAGGTCGGTAAGAAAGAGGAGAGTTCTACGCCTCCTCCTACGGTAGACCTTAAACCTCTTCCCCCTTCCTTGAAATATGAATTCTTAGGAGACAATGCTACCTATCCCGTCATAATCAATAGTGAACTTGATGACACTCAAACTTCAAGGTTGATAACTTTGCTTAAAAAATATAGAAGTGTCATCGTGTACACCATTGACGACCTCAAGGGTATAAGCCCTTCCTTGTGTACTCACCGAATCCATCTTGAAAATGAGGGTGAGTCCTCTATTGAGGCACAAAGAAGGCTTAACCCCACCATGAAAGATGTTGTAAGAAAAGAGATTTTGAAACTACTTGATGCGGGCATAATCTATCCAATTTCCGATAGTAGGTGGGTTAGCCCCGTACATGTAGTTCCAAAGAAGGGAGGAATGACGGTGATAAGGAATGATAAAGATGAGTTGATCCCCACTAGAACGGTAACCGGGTGGCACATGTGCATAGATTATCGAAAGTTGAACAAGGCCACCCGGAAGGACCACTTCCCTTTACCGTTCGTTGATCAAATGCTAGAGCGTTTAGCACAACACTCTTTCTTTTGCTACTTAGATGGATTTTCAGGATTTTTCCAAATCCCAATTCATCCAAGTGACCAAGAGAAAACCACTTTTACATGTCCATTTGGCACCTATGCTTATAGGAGGATGCCATTTGGATTGTGTAATGCTCCATCAACCTTTCAAAGATGTATGATGTCGATATTTTCGGATTATGTGGAGCGTGGTATGGAGGTGTTCATGGATGATTTTTCCGTAGTCGGCAAAAGTTTTGAAGAATGTTTGCTTAACTTAGAAAATGTGCTAAAACGATGTCGGGAAACTCATCTAGTGTTAAATTGGGAAAAGTGCCATTTCATGGTTCAACATGGAGTGGTACTTGGACATGTTATCTCTAATAAAGGTATTGAGGTCGATCGAGCTAAGGTCGAGGTGATTGAAAAATTGCCACCTCCGACCAATGTTAAGGGGATTCGGAGCTTTCTTGGCCATGCGGGATTCTACCGCCGTTTTATAAAAGATTTTTCAAAAATCGCCCGACCCCTAACCGAGCTCTTGGCCAAAGATACCCTCTTTGTGATGTCTAATGCTTGTTTGGAGTCCTTTGATAGGTTGAAGAAAGCACTCATGACGGCACCAATAATACAACCACTGGAATGGAGTATGCCATTTGAACTCATGTGTGACGCTAGTGACCAAGCGGTAGGTGCGGTGTTGGGGCAAAGAAAAGAGGGAAGGGTGCATGCCATCCATTATGCAAGCAAGACTCTTGACCCGGCACAAGCCAATTACACCACAACGGAAAAGGAGCTCCTTGCGGTTGTGTTTGCAGTTGAGAAGTTCCGGTCCTATTTGGTTGGGTCAAAGGTAATTGTGTATACCGACCATGCCGCCTTGAGGTACTTGATGGCCAAGAAAGATGCTAAGCCGAGACTAATACGGTGGGTACTCTTGCTCCAAGAATTCGATATTGAAATCAAGGATAAGAAAGGGGTTGAAAACTCGGTTGCCGACCATCTCTCTCGATTAGTTGGTGACAATACTAGGAAAGAACTCCCCATTCATGATTCTCTCCCGGATGACCATTTACTTGCGATTGTAAAAGGAGATGCACCTTGGTTCGCCGATCATGTTAACTACTTGGCCTCCGGGATTATCCCCTATGGTTACAACTCTCACCAAAAGAAGAAGTTCTTTCATGACGTAAGACACTACTATTGGGAGGACCCTTGCTTATACAAGTCATGTGCTGATGGGATAATTAGGAGATGTGTGCCGGAAGATGAATTCAAGTCTATAATTTCTCATTGCCATGATCTACCTTGTGGTGGTCATGCAAGTACGTCAAAGACCGGGGCTAAGATATTGCAATGTGGTTTCTATTGGCCATCCCTATTCAAGGATGTGGCTTCTTATGTGAGAGCTTGTGACCGGTGTCAAAGAACCGGAAATATTTCCAAGAGGAATGAGATACCACAAAACTTTATCTTAGAGGTTGAAGTGTTTGATGTATGGGGAATTGATTTCCAAGGACCCTACCCCTCCTCCTATGGCAACAAGTACATCCTAGTTGGGGTGGATTACGTCTCCAAGTGGGTGGAGGCGATTGCTACTCCAACGGATGATGCAAAAGTTGTTAGCAAATTCATGAGGAAAGTAATATTCCCAAGGTTTGGGGTACCCCGAGTGTTGATAAGTGATAAGGGCTCGCATTTTCTTGAGACGAAGTTTGAGGCTTTATTGAAGAAATATGGGGTCCAACATCGCCGTGGGATTGGCTATCACCCTCAGACAAGCGGCCAAGTTGAGATATCCAATAAAGAGATCAAGTCTATTTTGGAAAAAACGGTGAGTAGCTCAAGGAAGGATTGGGCGGCGAAGCTTGATGATGCATTGTGGGCCTATCGGACGGCCTTCAAAACCCCGATTGGCACATCTCCTTTTCGGTTGGTTTATGGAAAGGCATGCCATCTTCCGGTGGAGCTTGAGCATCGAGCATATTGGGCTATAAAACACCTCAACTTTGACTTAAGGAGCTCACAAGAGAAGAGATTGTTAGATCTCAACGAGTTAGATGAATTTCGACTTGAAGCCTATGAGAATGCCAAGCTATACAAGGAGAGGGCAAAAAGGTACCATGACAAGAAGATTCTACGACGAGAGTTCAAAGAGGGTGAGTCGGTCCTCTTATTCAATCCACGTTTAAAACTCTTTTCGGGGAAGTTGAAGTCAAGATGGTCGGGACCTTTCACCGTAACACATGTTTTCCCTTATGGCACGGTGGAAGTTACAAATGGCGACCACAATTTTAAGGTAAATGGGCAACGATTGAAACATTATGCAACCGGTTCGCCAATAGTAAGGGGGGTATGTACTCTTCATACTTGCCTTGTCCTATCTTGAATTAAGCTTTCTAAATCTTCTTTACCCTTTAACATCCATTTTATTGTATGCTTGCTAACTTGGTCGAGCCAACGACGTTAAACAAGTGCGCTAATGGGAGGCAACCCACATGTGATGTTTTTAGTGTGTTTGAAGTATTGTAGGGAGCACTTGAGGGATTGGGTGATGAAGGGATGAAGCTAGAAAGATGAGGAATGAGAATATTGGGCACGAGTGAAAGGAAACTGAGGAAAAATAAGCCTTGTGCGAAAAAAAACTACCGACCGTGCGAAATCAAAGCAGGAAGGTAGTAACCGTGCAAAGTTGGACGTGCGGAACGAAGTTGACCGTGCGAAATCAAAGCAGGAAGGTATCTACCGTGCGAACTTGACCGCGCGGAACGAACTTGACCGTGCGAAATTCAAATTTAAAAAAAAAAAAAAAAAAAAATTAAATAAAAAAAATCGTGTGGCTGCCAACTCACACGGCCCACACTTCCTCTTCTTTTCCTTCAATCTTCATCTTTCTTATCACAACAAACATCACCATTAAAACACCAAACCTTTACTTACCTCCTTCAACACTCCTCAAACACACCTAAAACTCATCCAATCAACCCACAAACCACATTTTCAAGCTCATTGTTACATTCTAATCATAACTCAAGGTCCAAAAATCTGTTTTGACCACAAAAAAAAATTGACCCAAAAAAAATTCTTAGATCTGAGTTTTGACCCTTCTACTTTTCTTCAAACCTCACCATCTTTTGAGGGGAACTTAAGGAGGGCAAGAGGAAGCTCTGGGTATATTTCTTTGAAGATTTTGGGTGGTTCGAAATTTTCAGTCCGGCGCTTAGTGGGCAAGGTGATTTTCCGGTAGCCTAGATTACCATTTTAAGGGTAAAAGAACTTCATGGCTAACAAAAGGTCAAGAACCGAGAGAGGAGAGACATCTCACACCCTTCCGGAGTTGGTAAGGCCTCACATTTCCTCCTTTAAACATAAGCATGCTAGGTCGAATGTCGGGTTCAATGAGTCTAAATTCTTAAGGCGATATGTTGAATTAATAAAGAAGAATATTGAGCCCACCCGGTTCTTTTCAAAGTTTTTCTTGGAAAGAGCCGGGATAGAAAGGGATGTCTTGTCACTGTGCTCCCGAGGTGGTTTCCGAATTGGAAGCTCAAGCGCATTTACTTATAAATATTTAACTTGTGAGTTCATTGCAAGTTTAGAAGAGAACATGGACGGTCTACGACCGACCGTCTCTTTTCAGCTTATGGGAGCAGGGCACGAGATGAGTCTTCAACAATTTGCTAGTGCCCTTGGGATTCCATATATTCATGGTGGTAAGGGGAGACCTTCTCAAAGTCAAAAGGCCACCAAAGCTCGGACCAAGTTTTGGCACGTGATTTCTAGGACGGAAGGGAGATATGAGGCACAAAAGGCAACTATCTACTCGGTGCGGAACCCGGTATTCCGATACTTTTTGCGATTATTTTCTAACATTCTTATAGGGAGTCGTGAGACCCACCATCGAGTAGGAGCCACTGCGTGTCAAGTTCTTCTTGAACTTCTAGACGACAAACCACTTTCGGTCGACATGGTCAGGGCGGTGATCACTCACCTTCTGCTTGTGCGAGAATCGTTACCAGACTATCTTGTTGGGGGGGGGGGGGGCTTGTGACCTTGATTGCAAAAAAATTGGGGATGACCTCGGAGCCCGAGAATAGAGTCCCCGGCTCCATCACCATTGACACCAATTACATGGCCTCTTGCATTTTCACCGCAGGGGTCAGTGGGGAGAGGGGTTTTTATTACCTCATCACACCAACTAGAGCCCTTGCTCTACCGGCGGAAGAGTTCACCACTATCCGCCATAAGAGCAACTGGGGAATGCCCTTGAGGACGGGGGAATTAGTAAGGACCGACCAGTGCTCACCGTGGGGGCTTGCCTCATATTCTTTCGAGCCCTCCGAAGTGTGCTATGAAATTACCCTTGCCCATGACCTCGACGATGACAATAGTGATGATGAGGGCTTTGTAGACCTAGACTCCCCTCCCCGAGATGAGACCTTGCCCGAGACCTCTACCCAGACCCAACCAATTCGAGTTCGGTAACCCTTCGGGTTCGATGTACCAAACCGGCTTCGGGTACCACCCTTACATGCACCAACAACCTTTCTTTCCACCCCCCTACAACCAACATCCTCCTCCACCTCCGGGATATGGGTCCAACCCTTGGGACATGTCATCCCTCCTCACCCAAGTCTCCACATTAAACACCAATTACGGGACTTTAAGTGGCAACTACGAGTCCCTCAACGCGAATTTGGACTCCTTCTACACCTCCTACGGTGAGCATAGGAAGTCATTTGAGACTTTTAGGGATGAGACCCGGAAATCGTTTGAGGAATTGAGGGCGGAGGCCACCCAACACCACAATGAAGCAATGGGTGCTATCGGGCGAGTAGAGAACTCATTTACCTCTTTCTTTGATGCTTTTAATGCCCGTTACCCTCCGCCTCAGTAGAAAGTAGGCTCTACCTTGGGGTAAGCGGTAAGTGTGGGGAGGTTTTGTCTTGTCTTCAGGTTGGTCGTGGTTGTGTTCTACTTCTTGTTTTTAAAATGAGTGATTATTGGTTTTGTGTTTGCAAGTGCATTGGTTGCACTTGGGTTGATTGTTTTTGAGTACTCCCGTTTGAAAATCCAAATTTACAAAACCTCCCTCGTCTTGAGTGAGTATGCCCGCTGCATCCAAATTTAGATAGCCTAGTCTAGTATAGTATATCTAGTGTATTTTGCTTTGATTTACTTGTTTTATTAGATAGAGTGGTATGTTTAGCTAGTTAGGTGTAGTCTTTGACTTTTAATTTGTTTTTTATCTTTTCGTTGCTTAGACTTTAATTTACTCATTTCTCATTAAAAAAAAAAAAAAAAAAAAAAAAAAGGAGGTGTTTGCTTTATTCTTCCGTTCATGTACTTACTCGAGGACGAGTAAGCTGCAAGTGTGGGGAGGAGACTCATTGCACTTCTAAAAAAAATAGGGTAGTTTAGAATGTATATACTTGCGTTTTTTGCCGTTTTCACATAGGTACAACACTTCATTTGAGACATGAACAAGGAAAATTGAACACCGCTCGGTATGATTGCTCAAACCTCATTTCACTTCCATTTCTTTTTATGTCTTTCATGAGGAGGATGAGCTCGTATGTCTATGAAGATGTTGTGCATTTTGGAAATGTTGCGGATTTGTGTCTATGTGTTGTTAGGAGGTTGCATTAGTTTATATGTCATGTAGATGGTTAGAGCATGTGCATTAGGTTGAATATATGTTAGTAGCCTACATAGCATGTAGTTTCATGTTAGAAAGGTTTTGCAAATTGTCTTGTTGAGAAACTTGATAAATGTGAATAAAACGTTTTGGCTACCAAGTGCATAGAGTGTTCATCTTAATCGTGGAGCTTGTGACGCCCTCGGTTGTGCATTTCTAGCAAAGTTTGGGCCCGTCTAAGAGAGCCGAGTCGAGAGCTTGCGCTTTTTCCATTTTGACAACCCTTTTTGGTGTGAATACTCCTTGGTTGCCGGGTTTCATAGGTGACCGTGATGCTATGCAATTAACCATGATCCAATACTTTTTCAATTCTAGCTACAATAAATTGGAAACAACTCAATACAATCCAAAAATCTGAGTTCAGGTGATGATTTCTTGTTCTCGTCGGGGAAGTGCAAACCGGGACTTCTAGGAATTCTAGTGGGCTCAAACAAGGGATCCACTCAATGCCACTACGGTGGGGATACCCCTATTGTTGGTCACGACCGCATACTCCTGACGGGAACTTATAGCAATATCAAAACCAAATTCAAAAAGAAAAAAAAAGGAAAAAGAGAAAAACAAAAAGAAAAAAGAAAAAAAATAAAGGGGGCGAAAAAGAAAAGAAAATTCAAGAGATAAGAACTCAAACACCCCCCTGCCTTTTTGGATCTTTTCATCTTCGGTTGCACAGCGTAGCGGAACGATCCTTGTCTCTCATTTAGGTGGGAGACGTGAAACCCCTAAACCTCTAGTGTTTGCTAGCACCAAGGGATCTCATCTCCATCATCCATCTAACCACTCTTGACGAAGCGACTAGTAGACGGGGACGAGACGATGCTAGTTTTGCACCGCTAGGAGGCAAATCCTCTTCCATGCTTTATGAACTTTGTGGCCATTATGATTTGTACATGTTTTAGACGGTTTCTCTCTTAGGCACTTCCGTCGCATGAATGAGGCATGTGACCCTTCTTTTGTAGATGCATCCTTAATTTGCTTCATATGCTTAATTGTTTGATGTGTCAAAATTTTGTGCAAGACCTCACTTGCCTTGCGAGTTTTGCTTTACCTAATGAGCTTAACTACGTGAGTTGAAAGGGCGTAGAGTGCGCTAAAACTCATTCGGCTAATAGTAGTCTAATAGCTAAGGGGTGCTTATATCGTGCACTCACTTTTAGAATAAGGGTTCGTAGTTAGTCCTATTACTTACTCGGGGACGAGTAAGAGATAAGTGTGGGGAGATTTGATAGCCTAATTATTTGCACACTTTTTATGCTAATAATTGTGTTATTTAATCTATATTCTTATGTTCTGTATGTTAGAATCATGCTTAAATGCGTAAAACCCGACATTCGGGTGCTTGGTTCTATACTTTTGGGTTTTTATGCTATTTAGGTACGATAAGGACCCACCAAGCACTATAGAGGAGACCCGTGGGACAGCTCAACGATCCACGACCCGTAAAGAAGAAGAAGGATCACGCAAATCAAGGAAAAATGAGCACCGTGCGAACTTGAAGCAGGGAAGTAATGACCGTGCAAAGTTGGCCGTGCGGAACAAAGTCAACCGTGCGAACTTGAAGCAGGGAAGTACTGACCGTGCAAAGTTGGCCGTGCGGAACAAAGTGAGCCGTGCGAAATCTCAATTTCGCACACTGTTCACCCCGGCCTTATACGACTTCGTTTTGCGTGATTTTAATCTTGTATAAATAGACCAAACCTGAAAACTTGAAGAGAGGACTGATTTTGGAGAGCATTTTAGAGAGAGAAAAACTCAACCACTCCCTTGTAATTGGATCTATAGTTCTCATGATTTCTCAAAGATTGAAGCTTTATTTTTCCTTCTAATTCCTTTGTTCTTCCTTGTCTTTCATTGTTGGTACTATCTCCTTCTCTTTCATTACTTTTATTTGTTCTTATTTTCATTGTAGTACTTAAAGTTTGAATTTTTAGAGTTAGTTTGTTCATAAAGGTTCTTCCTTTATGCTTAGTTGTTGTTGAATTTTAGTTTTATTGATTCTTAGTTCCTTTTAATTGAGAAATTACTAGTCTTGGATAAAAATCTAATCTTTATTATGTTCAACATTAAAGATTCAACCTTTATTAATTTTTATTGTGTTATTACTATGAATAGTGAGTAGTCTTCTTACTAGGACTCGATTAATCCCCGACATGAGTGATTAACTTAGTAGATTCCGCTTTAATTGGTTGTTGGGGGATTTGGTTGGGACTTACCTTGGGATTTTGTTTGTTTAGTGTTTTATTTGGGTTTGTCGTTGACTCTTTACCCTTGACCGTCGATGGGAGTCGATTAGGTTGAGAGTCGGGCTCTCCCCATCTAGACTAGTAGTTTATTTGGGTTGAACCCGGGAGGGGGAACTTGAAGGGGACACCTTTGGTAGTCGGTTTGAATATCACCTTTGAGAAAAGGGGTTGGAGGACCAGGGTTTATCGCGTGCTTATTAACCTTGACTAATACTTGGGTATCTTTGGGATGTCGCGCGTTCTCGGTTGCTAGAGTGTTGTGTAAGGGAGACCGACTTATGAACCCGGAAGAGAGATAGGTCGGTGTTACTAGTGTCCATGTGTGAACCCGGGAGGGAGATACTTGGCGAATTAGAGGCGTTTCCTCCTAACGCATCTTCCTTAACAACCAATCGGCGGGGTTTGATAGTGGTTGCAATTGTCGGTGGAAAAGTCGAGTCCTAGGCTTTTAATCATTTGATTTAAACTTATCTTATTAGCTCGTTATAGTTTCTTTGGTTCTAGCATTAGTTTAATTTTATATATTTGCTTTTTAGTTTAATTCGTTACTTTACCTTCCAAGTTTTGTCCGACTTAGCTAAACGTTTGAATAGAAACGATTAGTAATCACATTGCTCTCCGTGGAAATCGACCCTCAAGTGCTACTTTGACAACCGTACACTTGCGGTATTCAAAACCACATC
>JAIUZE010001288.1:0-39424 GCA_022085475.1 Heliosperma pusillum | reverse complement strand
TTCAATTATTATTTGTGTAACTTTAGTCATTTACAGGGTAATTTTATGCATTAGTCTTTTCTAGTGTGACTTCAGTCCAAACTAGTCAAATTTCAGTCCAAATCTCTGTAACTTCAGTCCAAATCTCTGTAACTTCAGTCCAAACCTATGTAACTTCAGTTATATAACTTTAGTCTAAAATAGTGTAACTTTAGATCTAGAAATATAAACATCATACAAAAATAAAAAAACGAAATCTAAAATAAAAAATAAAAACATAACAAATAAAAAAAAAACATAAAACATATAAAAAAATGTGTCACTTTAAGGTCATTTTGTGTTACTTTAATAAATATAAAACATATAAAACATATAAAAACATATAAAACATATAAAAAAAACTTCAGTCATTATATGGGTAACTTCAGTCATTATATGGGTAACTTCAGATACTAAAAGTGTAACTTCAGTCATTATATAACTTTAAGGTCATTTTGTGTTACTTTAATAAATAATATGTGTTACTTTGATATACGTGACTTTAATAAATAAGACATGTAACTTTAATAGAGAATTTGTGTTACTTTAATATACAATATGTGTAACTTTAATAGAGGATTTGTGTTACTTTAATATATAATATGTGTTACTTTAATATACAATATATGTGACTTTAATATACAATATGTGTTACTTTAATAAATAATATGTGATATTTTAATAGACGTCATTAAAGTTTGACCCACCTTTTCAGATCTAAAAAACAAAGAAAAACAGAAAAATAAACAAAACAAATATTTAAGCAAAACTGAAGAAGAAAAAAAAAAGGAAAAAGACAAGCAAAACAGAAAAATAATCAAAACTTCAAGCCTTAATAGTGTAACTTCAAGATTATTTTGTGTTACTTTAATATATAATATGTGTTACTTTAATAATAAAAACAGATCTGGAAATTAAACAACAAAAAAAAAAAAAAAAAAAATTTAACATAAACAACAACAACCACCACCACCTTGACCCCACACCAGTCCCACCCTCACCCCGACGCTGCCACCACCTCCCCCCGACGCCACCACCACCCCACCCCGACGCTGCCACCACCTCACCCCGACGCTGCCACCACCCCTCACCCCGTCCCCTCCTCTCCTTCCCGACGCCAATAAACAACCCCACCCGACACCCACCCCAGCCGACGACCAACCCACTACCCACAACCACCACCCGACCCCACGACTGCCTCACCAGCCCAAAACAGATCCGGGCCAAAAAAAGAGAAAGGAGAAGAATAGGGAGGCGGAAGGTGGAAGGGGGTGGAAATGGAGGTGGAAATGGTGGTGGTGGTGAGGAAATGGCCGGAGGAAATGGTGAGGAAATGGATCTGTTTTTGGCCGGAGGAAATAGCGGCTGGCGCGGCGGTGGCGGCGTCGTGGGTGGCGGCGTTGATAGTGGAAGGTGGAGGAGGGGTTATTTTTTTTAGATCTAGGGTTTTATTTTTGGTGGTTTATTTGAATTTAGAGAGAATAAAGGATGTTTTTTTAGAGAGAAGGGAGAGTGTTTTTTTTAGAGAGAAGGGGAAGTGTTTGGTTGGAATGAATTGTGTGAGGGATGGGTTAGGTTAATGAATGAATTAGTGGTTTAATTAATATGGATGAGAGAGAAGTGGTTAAACACCTTATTAATGACAAAATTTCTCTTTTAATCTTAGCCATCCATCTCCAAGATCCAATGGCCTATAAGAGGACTCATGGACTCACCTTTTCTAAGAGGACTCACTTGATCCTTTCTCTATATATATATATATATATATATATATATATATATATATATATATAGAGGCAGGATCTCGTGAGTTGAGTTCTTATGATGAGTTGGTACTACCAAAGTGTTATTGTAGTGTTACTCTTATGTTCTCATAATTCTTTTTATGCTGATTATATTACTTTTTGTTTTTTCTTTACTTTTTTTTTACCACATATTATTATAGTGTTACGATTACGTTATTTTTTATACTTTTTTTTGTTACCATGTGTTATTCAAGTATTATTCTTACGTTATTTTTCTTTTTTTACTTTTTTTTTGTTACCGCGTGTTATTCTAGTATTATTCTTATGTTTTTTTTAGTCTTTTTTTGTTAGCGTGTGTTTTTCTGTATTACTCTTATGTTATTTTTTTTTTAAAAAAAATTTGTTACTGCGTGTTACCCTTGCGTCATTTTTTTTTACTTTTTTTAAACCGCATGTTATTCTAGTGTTAATTTTACGTTTTTTTAATAAAAAAATTTGGTTGCCGCGTGTTATTCTAGTGTTACTCTTATGTTATTTTTTTTACTCTTTTTTTTATTTGTATTATTCAAGTGTTACTCTTACATTAATTTTTATTTTTATTCACGTGTTACTCCGATGTTATTGTTGTGTTATTCACGTGTTACTCTTGTGTTACTCTGATGTTATTGTTGTGTTATTCACGTGTTACTCTGATGTTATTGTTGTGTTATTCACGTGTTACTCTAATGTTATTGTTGTGTTATTCACGTGTCACTCTTGTGTAATTATGATGTTATTGTTGTGTTATTCACGTGTTACTCTGATGTTATTGTTGTGTTATTCATGTGTTACTCTTGTGTAATTTTGATGTTGTTGTTGTGTTATTCACGTGTTACTCTTGTGTTACTCTGATGTTATTGTTGTGTTATTCACGTGTTACTCTGATGTTATTGTTGTGTTATTCACTTGTTACTCTTGTGTTACTCTGATGTTATTGTTGTGTTATTCACGTGTTACTCTGATGTTATTGTTGTGTTATTCACGTGTTACTCTGATGTTATTGTTGTGTTATTCACGTGTTACTCTTGTGTAATTTTGATGTTGTTGTTGTGTTATTCACGTGTTACTCTTGTGTTACTTTGATGTTATTGTTGTGTTATTCACGTGTTACTCTGATGTTATTGTTGTGTTATTCACGTGTTACTCTGATGTTATTGTTGTGTTATTCACGTGTTACTCTGATGTTATTGTTGTGTTATTCACGTGTTACTCTTGTGTAATTTTAGTATTACTCTAACGTTATTTTTCTTTATAAGTTTTTTTTTGTTACGGTGTGTTGTTCAAGTATTACTCTTACGTCTTTTTTTTCCTTTTTTTACGGCATGTTATTCTTACGTTATTTATTTTTATTTTTTTGTTATCACATGTTATTCCAGTGTTATTCTAATGTTACTTTTATTATATTTTTTTTTGTTATCACGTGTTATTCCAGTGTTACTCTTATGTTATTTTCTTTTTTGTTACCACGTGTTATTCCAGTGTTACTCTTATGTTATTTTTTTTGGTATCCCGTAAAATTAGAGTGTCACCTTTATCCATTGTTCAACCTTCATTCACCACCAACTCCCACCCTAACTCAACGACAAACACGTAACTAACCTCCCCGAGCGGTAATGGATGCACTCCGTATCTCGGCTTAGAATATTAAAGTGTTTGTCAACCTGAAAGAAACAATCAATTTTTTTAAAAAATCATCCAATAATCAAATTAAAGCCTTAGCCAGCCTTAAATCGATCACATAATCAATCAAATTACTAGGAAATTACAAAGACAAAACAAAATCGACAAATTCAATAACAAAAATCAACGATAAGTTCGATAATTACACGGAGTAAATCATAGATTAAAGTTAAATTGAAGAAGAATGTGATAGATCAAGAAAGAGACTTACAATACCTAGTCGTGGTTAAGGTGAAA
This sequence comes from Heliosperma pusillum, assembly GCA_022085475.1. Taxonomy (NCBI): domain Eukaryota; kingdom Viridiplantae; phylum Streptophyta; class Magnoliopsida; order Caryophyllales; family Caryophyllaceae; genus Heliosperma; species Heliosperma pusillum. The sequence continues at coordinate 35,705 of JAIUZE010001288.1, read as the reverse complement.
TAAGAACACCGTCAAAAACCACCGTCGGCAATGAAAAACAACGTTGTCACGATAACGACTGCTATGACGGCGCACTAAAAACATTCCTCCTCCGCTGTCGCCATTCTTCTTCGGTGGCGATTTCATTGATCACGTGGTGGCGAAATTTGACAATGCTGACTTAAAATTTAAATTTCAAAAATTAACAATCCAAGATCAATGACTAGAGCAATAGATTAAGTGAAGGACGTCGTCCGCGTCGATTTTAAGATGCTGCTCCACAAAAATTCAGATTTGCTTATAAACTTTTGAGAGTGTGCGAAATCATTCTTGATAAATTATGTTCACATGTGTCAATGTGATTTTAGGATGTAGATTGGGATAAGATTACAGAGAATCTAATAGAAGAGAGAGAAAGAAAGAAAAAAAACTTAGAAGAGTAAAGTCACGTGGGTTATCTCCAATTTTCGTTGGTTGCTTGGTTTAATCTCAATCGTAAGATCTGTTTATCCAATGGTCCAGATTTTGTGAGTACCAACTCACCATAAGACACCAAACTCACAAGAACCCAATTCTATATATATATATATATATATATATATATATATATATATATATATATATATATATTACATATATAAAAGATGATTTTTCAAGACATGTAGTAGTCTCCAAGTTTTTTTTTAAAACAGAGAGTTAAACTTTTTAAATAAACTTCCTAAAATAGTTTTTAATGAAAATATATTTAAATATAATAACCAAAAAGATAAAATATTGTATATATCACATCTCAAGTTATAAAAAAACCGTGTAGTAATCTTTTATGTAAGTTTATCATAAGAGTTTTAGTAGGATATAATCTCAAAGAAAGCAAATATAATAAACCATTAAAATATTACTAAGAACTATAAGAATATTCTCTATATAAAACCAAACTTCAAACAATTAAACTACACTTTTTAGATTGTGATAATATATTTTTGCTTTGTATTGCATGTTTGCATCACGTTACTTTTGTCTCTCCTACCCTATTTTTATAGTGTGAGATCTAATGTTGTACTTTTTATTTGTTTGTTTTTCAGGAAGCAATAAACGGATAGTTTAAAGGCCAGGAATTGCAGCGTATTTTTTTACTATCATCATAACGATGATATTGGTGGTAAGTCGATAAGTACACCCTCTTATTATGAATGTCTTTTAAATTATATCCGCTTACCTATGATCACTTTTATAGTTGTTATCATGTATGTAAAGAAGTATATCGAGTACAAAAGTTGGTTACACCCTCTGTTTCAGTCAATTCTTACCATACCTATAAAAGATGGTAGGAATCAAATTCTATAAAATATAGAAATTAATCTATAAATCTTAATTAATAACCATATATAAGGTTTTACGTAACCATTATGTCGTCATGAGTACCTATTGAGAGTATATGGCGTTAATGCGTTATACTTTGCAAGGAATTTCACAATATGTATATACATATAAGAAATATATATTTTCTAGCTACTACTATTCTTAAATTAAGGAGATTTCAATTATCAATTTTTGTTACAATAAAATTCAAACTATTAGAGTATATATACTAATTTGTGAAAGTCAAAATTCTAAATATGAGATTTCTTTTTGGTTTCCATTAGTTTTATGACTTTTTCTTGTGAACACAATTTTATACCCCGTAATTTTGAAGTTTTAATGTATTTATTTGAGTTATTAACTTGCTAAATTATGATAATGATTTTCTTTTACCTTTTATACAAGGCAATACACGGAGTACCAGTCAGATAACTGATTCATGTTTTTCCTATTTTTTAAAATAACGGATTTTATTTGTAAGTTTGAGGATTTATGGCCAAGAAGCAACACGGAACTTTCCTTTGCCACCAAAGAGCAAACCTCTTTGAGTCTTTAATATACAAAATATACATATACATAATTTATACATATAATTTCTACACTGAATATACATTTAGATTCTCATATATATGTGTTGTTCTATAATTCAGTGTTTTTATAGGCATTATCTTAGTCCTATTGTCATTATGTAAGGAATGTGGTATATTTTAGTTGTGTTTTTTACTTCATATGGTAGCATAAGTGACAATTAAGTCGTTATATACGTACTTAAATATAGCACAATTAAAACCATATGGAACTCAAGAATTTTACAAAAGAAATTAATATTAAACGAGCAAAAAAGATCGTATACTATTGTGAAGTTTAGTCCAAACAGGATATAAACATGCATGTTTCAGAACTATTCAAACAAATTGTTAAGAAAATAAAAAATAAAAGTTATCAATGTTAAGTATAACCAACTCATATAGTGATTACAAAATCTATTACAGTAGAATTTAAAGGACCTCTAAATAATATAAATTTATCTTAAGCTTGGAGACTACCACGGTACCACCTACCTTTTTTTTTTTTATTAATCAACAAGTTAAATGCAATATCAAAGGTAATATTATAATTACATATATAAGTAGGATTGTGATTGTGATTATAATAGTTAAAAGAAGAAACAAAAAAAGAGAAAAACTTCCTTATGAATCTGAGACTCTGAGTTTGAACATAATAATAGTATACACAGTAAATATTTAATAAGCTCACACAAAATCAATAGTGAAAAAGTAAAATAAGTTTCCTAACATTGTTCTGAGATAAGATAATAAAAACCATTATACCACACTTTTTTTATTTTGATTTTTAATTAAGATAATTATCAAACTACTTCTAACTAATCTCATAAGGTGTCAGGGTGAGATGTACAACTATTACACCATACTCATTTGAATAAGCCAGACACTAATTCAGGGAGTAAATTTATATAAATGTTTGATCGTAATTAATCCCCATACAAATAAAATATGCATAAGTTTTAGTGATACGAGTACATTTTTTGGGTAATATGTGCACAAACTTAATTTGAACTGATTTTGCATCGTTTAATAAAACCTACCCGCCACATTAATGGTTATTGCACTAAGATTTAGTTCAATGTCATATTATTATTATAATTATTATGGTTAGATTAGAAAAACGTAAAAAAAATTACAATGTAACTCAAAACTTTCTAAGACGCTCCATAAACAATACACATATGCTAAGTTAGATTTAATATGATTGTACAATACAATTATATATACCTATAAGGGTCCATTTTTTTTCAACTAAACCTTGAACATCATGACACATTGCATGCTGTTCTACAAATTTTAAGTTACAGAGTAATAACTAATAAAGCATATTTTAAGTGTAAATTATAGAGTTAACAAAAAAGAACTCATGCAATTTATATTACTATACATTATTTAATACTTTGACCTATACTAAATGTGTATTCTACAAAAAAAAAAATTAAGTCATAAATAAGTTATAAAACAACCGTGTAAGTAATCTTTTATGGAAGTTTTTCATAAGAGTTTTAATAGGATATAATCGCAATGAAAGCAAATATAATAAACCATTAAAATAATACCAAGCACTATAAGAATCAAAATATATATATATATATAAAAAGAGGCTTTTTACAAGGCACGTGAGTGACTCCACCTTTATAAAAACTCTTAAAATAAAAATTAAATTCATACATATACTTTCCAAGTTATGGTTGAACTCTTAAATTTTGATTATATTTTTTATATTAATTATTTTCCTTATACCACGTGAGTGACTCCACCTTTATAAAAACTCTTAAAATAAAAATTAAATTCATACATATACTTTCCAAGTTATGGTTGAACTCTTAAATTTTGATTATATTTTTTATATTAATTATTTTCCTTATAATATTATCAACTTTTCAACATTAAATTCATACATATACTTTTCAAGTTAGAGTTGAACTCTTAGATTTTGATTATATTTTTTAAATTAATTATTTTCCTAAATAATATTATCAACTTTTCAGCTTTTAGAAAGTCTTTAAATAAAAACAAAAGTCATAAATATTATTTGTCCCACATTGAAAAATAATATAGATGTGATATATATATTACATATAAATAGCAGAATTGTCCATCGAAAAAATAATAAAGTGGGTAATCCTATGATTATAAATAGGAGTCATCCTTAAACCTTAAGTATTAACCCAAAAATTTTGAATCTCTTAAATATTGTCATCAGGTGGGTATCCTATGATTAAATATAGGAATCATTTTTGCACCTTATATAACAAATTAAAATCTTTTAAGTCTATTAAGTATTGTCTTAGACATCTCTTAAAAGTTTGTCTATTATTATCTTCACAATTGTTAAATTTACATAATAAAAGTTTAATTTTAAAAGGTATTATTAAAAAAATTGAAGTATTGTAAAAAAAATTATGAAGATAATATAATTAGATTTGCGGTGAAAAAAACCTTGCAAAGTATAGAAATTCATATTATTTGCACATACTTGGTGTAATTCTTACGTTATGGTTGAACTCTTAGATTTTAATTATATTTTTTAAATTAATTATTTTCCTTATAATATTATCAACTTTTCAACATTAAATTCATACATATACTTTCCAAGTTAGAGTTGAACTCTTAAATTTTGATTATATTTTTTAAATTAATTATTTTTGTAATAATATTATCAACTTTTCGGCTTTTTAGAAACTCTTTAAATAAAAACTAAATTCATAAAATATTATTTGTCCCACATTGAAAAATAATGTAGATGTGATAAATATGTTACATATAAATAGCAGAATTGTCCATCGAAAAAATAATAAAGTGGGTAATCTTATGATTATAAATAGGAGTCATCCTTAAACCTTAAGTATTAACCCAAAAATTTTGAATCTCTTAAATATTGTCTTAGAAATATCTTAAAAGTTTTTAGATGTGCTGAATATACTATGTATAAATAGAAAAATTGTCCACATCATAAAATTAACATAAGGTGGATGATCCTATGATTAAATATAGGAATCATTTTTGCACCTTATATAACAAATTGAAATCTTTCAAGTCTATTAAGTATTGTCTTAGACATCTCTTAAAAGTTTGTCTATTATTATCTTCACAATTGTTAAATTTACATAATAAAGATTTAATTTTAAAAGGTATTATTAAAAAAATTGAAGTATTGTAAAAAAATTTATGAAGATAATATAATTAGATTTGCGGTGAAAAAAACCTTGCAAAGTATAGAAACTCATATTATTTGCACATACTTGGTGTAATTCTTACGTTATGGTTGAACTCTTAGATTTTGATTATATTTTTTAAATTAATTATTTTCCTTATAATATTATCAACTTTTCAACATTAAATTCATACATATACTTTTCAAGTTAGAGTTGAACTCTTAGATTTTGATTATATTTTTTAAATTAAGTATTTTCGTAATAATATTATCAACTTTTCAGCTTTTTAGAAACTCTTTAAATAAAAACTAAATTAATAAATATTATTTGTCCCACATTGAAAAATAATGCAGATGTGATAAATATGTTACATATAAATAGCAGAATTGTCCATCGAAAAAATAATAAAGTGGGTAATCTTATGATTATAAATAGGAGTCATCCTTAAACCTTAAGTATTAACCCAAAATTTTTGAATCTCTTAAATATTGTCATAGAAATCTCTTAAAAGTTTTTAGATGTGCTGAATATACTATGTATAAATAGTAAAATAGTCCCACATCATAAAATTAACATATGGTGGGTGATCCTATGATTAAATATAGGAATCATTCTTGCACCTTATATAACAAATTAAAATCTTTTAAGTCTATTAAGTATTGTCTTATACATCTCTTAAAAGTCTGTCTATTATTATCTTCACAATTGTTAAATTTACATAATCAAAATTTAATATTAAAAGATATTATTAAAAAAATTGAATTATTGTAAAAAAAATTATGAAGATAATATAATTAGATTTGCGGTGAAAAAAACCTTGCAAAGTATAGAAACTCATATTATTTGCACATACTTGGTGTAATTCTTACGTTATGGTTGAACTCTTAGATTTTGATTATATTTTTTAAATTAATTATTTTTCTTATAACATTATCAACTTTTCAACATTAAATTCATACATATACTTTTCAAGTTAGAGTTGAACTCTTAGATTTTGATTATATTTTTTAAATTAATTATTTTCGTAATAATATTATCAACTTTTCAGCATTTTAGAAACTCTTTAAATAAAAACTAAATTCATAAATATTATTTGTCCCACATTGAAAAATAATGTAGATGTGATAAATATGTTACATATAAATAGCAGAATTGTCCATCAAAAAAATAATAAAGTGGGTAATCTTATGATTATAAATAGGAGTCATTCTTGCACCTTATATAACAAATTGAAATCTTTCAAGTCTATTAAGTATTGTCTTAGACATCTCTTAAAAGTTTGTCTATTATTATCTTCACAATTGTTAAATTTACATAATAAAGATTTAATTTTAAAAGGTATTATTAAAAAAATTGAAGTATTGTAAAAAAAATTATGAAGATAATATAATTAGATTTGCGGTGAAAAAAACCTTGCAAAGTATAGAAACTCATATTATTTGCACATACTTGGTGTAATTCTTACGTTATGGTTGAACTCTTAGATTTTGATTATATTTTTTAAATTAATTATTTTCCTTATAATATTATCAACTTTTCAACATTAAATTCATACATATACTTTCCAAGTTATTAGAGTTGAACTCTTAGATTTTGATTATATTTTTAAATTAATTATTTTCGTAATAATATTATCAACTTTTCAGCTTTTTAGAAACTCTTTAAATAAAAACTAAATTCATAAATCTTATTTGTCCCACATTGAAAAATAATGTAGATGTGATAAATATGTTACATATAAATAGCAGAATTGTCCACCGAAAAAATAATAAAGTGGGTAATCTTATGATTATAAATAGGAGTCATCCTTAAACCTTAAGTATTAACTCAAAAATTTTGAATATCTTAAATATTGTCTTAGAAATCTCTTAAAAGTTTTTAGATGTGCTGAATATACTATGTATAAATAGTAAAATTGTCCAAATCATAAAATTATCATAAGGTGGGTGATCCTATGATTTAATATAGGTTTCATTCTTGCACCTTATATAACAAATTAAAATCTTTTAAGTCCGTTAAGTATTGTCTTAGACATCTCTTAAAAATTTGTCTATTATTATCTTCACAATTGTTAATTTTACATAATCAAAATTTAATTTTAAAAGGTATTATTAAAAAAATTGAAGTATTGTAAAAAAAAAATATGAAGATAATATAATTAGATTCGCGGTGAAAAAAATCTTGCAAAGTATAGAAACTCATATTATTTGCACATACTCTGTGTAATTCTTAGTATATTATTTGTCCCACATTGAAAACATATGTAGGTGTGATGAATATATTACCTATAAATAGTAGAATTGTCCGAAAATTATCATAAGGTGGGTGATCTTATGATTACCAATATGAATCATATTGGGAAATAAAGTTTCAACCTAAAATATTTTGAGCCTCTTATATATTGTCTTACGGAGCTCTTAAAAGTTTGTATTATAATCTTCACTATAGTGAAATTTATATCATTAAAAATTAATTTAGAAAAGTATCTTAAATAATAATTTTGATGGTAAACTATTTAATGTGTTACTTGTCCCATATTGAAAAACAATATATGTATTGTGACTGGTGAATATATACTACGTATAAATAGTAAAATTGTACCTCATTGAAAAATTATCTTAAGTATTGGTTTAATGAACCTTTAAAATTTTGTATTACTAACTCCACAATAGTGAAATTTACATCATCAAACTTAATTTAGAAAATTTAGGAAAGTATTATATAAGTAATAATTTTGATGGTGTACTACTTATTAATAAGTTATTTGTCCCACATTGAAACATAATACAAGTGTGGTAAATATATTATGTATAAATAGTATAATTGTCCCACATCAGAAAATTATCATAAGCTGGGGTAATTCTATACTTATAAATAAGAGTCATCCTTGGAACTTAGATATCAAATCAAAATCTTTTGAATCTCTTAAATATTGTCTTAATTAATAAAGAGCTCTTAAAAGTTTGTATCCACCTTAGTGAAACTTACATCATCAAAAATTAATTTAGGAAAATATCATTAACAAATATAGTGAAAAATCTTTTATTTATCTCAATTACATTTCCTATATTATATTCAAGTGGTGCTTATAATTTTTATATAAAATTTTTTACATTCATTTCACAAAAAAATATTGTGAAAATGAGTCATCCTTCAACTCAGATATTCACCCAAAGTCTTTTGAATATCTCAAGTATTATCTTACAGAGATCTTAAATGTTTGTATTATTATCTCCACCTTAATTAGATTCGTGGTAAAAAAAAATGCTATCATCACAGTATATAATTTCATATTATTTGCATATACTTTTTGTAATTCATAGTATGTTATACATATCTCACATTGAAAAATAATGTATGTGTGGTGAATATACTAATATCTATAAATAGTAGAATTGACTCATATCGAACAATTAACATAAGGTGAGGTGATCAACCCAAAATCTTTTTAGTTTCTTGAAACATTGTCTTAGAGAGCTTGATTCTTAGGTACTTTGGATCATTTTTCGAGTCATAATATAGATCAAATATAACTTGATTCCCGACAAGGTTGATAACATATGTTTAAAATAGAAGTTGAATCAATATATCAAAATTATTTTTTAAAAAAATTTTGAGTATATTTTATTATAGTCTTAAAACTTCAAAAGTTCATTTTTATAAGTTAACTGTCATAGGAAAATTACGAAAATGACAATAACGTAGACCCGTGCATCGCACGGGCATGAAATCTAGTATATATATAAAAGAGGCTTTTTTCAGGCAACGAGAGAGTCTCCAACTATTTCAAAACACTATTTTATTTTTTTATTGATAAAACTACCTTACACATAATTTTATTAGGCTAATTAAATATTAAATAAAATATATTATATTATATAAAGATTGAATTTTTATATTATCAACTTTTATTCATACATATACTTTCCAAGTTATGGTTAAACTCTTAAATTTTGATTATATTTTTTAAATTAATTATTTTTCTAATAATATTATCAACTTTTCAATTTTTTAGAAACTCTTTAAATAAAAGTTAAATTCATAACTATTATTTGTCCCACATTGGAAAATAATGTAGATGTGCTAAAAATATTACATATAAATAATAGAATTTTCTCACATTGGAAAAATAATAAAGTGGGTAATCCTATGATTATAAATAGGAGTCATCCTTAAACCTTATGTATCAACCCAAAAATTTAGAATCTCTTAAATATTGTCTTAGAAATCTCTTAAAAGTTTGTAGATGTGATGAATATACTATGTATAAATAGTAAAATTGTCCCACATCATAAAATTAACATAAGGCGAGTGATCTATGATTAAATATAGGAATCATTCTTGGACCTTATATAACAAACTAAAATCTTTTAAATCTCTAAAGTATTATCTTAGAGATCTCTTAAAATTTTGTCTATTATTATCTTCACAATTGTTAAATTTACATCATCAAAAATTAATTTTAAGAGGTATTATTAAAAAAATTGAAGTATTGTAAAAAAAAATTATGAAGATAATATAATTAGATTCGTGGTGAAAAAAAACTCTGAAAAGTATAGAAACTCATATTATTTGAACATATTTGGTGTAATTTTTAGTATATTATTTGTCATACATTGAAAAATAATGTAGTTGTGGTGAATATATTACCTATACATAGTAGAACTGTCTCACATCAGAAAATCATCATAAGGTGAGTGATCTTATGATTACAAATAAGAATCATATTTGGAACTAAAATTTCAACCCAAACTTTTTTGAGCCTCTTACATATTGTCTTACAAAACTCTTAAAATTTGTATTATAAATTTCACTATAGTGAAATTTACATCATTAAAAATTAATTTAGAAAATTATCATAAATAATAATTTTGATGGTAAACTATTTAATGTGTTATTTGTTCCACATTGAAAAAAACAATGTAGGTATCGTGACTTGTGAATTTATACTACGTATAAATATCAAAATTTGTACCACATTAAAAATTATCATAAAGTGGAGTGATCATAAATATGATCATCGCACGAGCTTTTAAACTATTTTTTTATATTGTTATGTTAATAAATGACTTTAAAAATTTAATAAATGACATTTAAAATATTTTTTTATTATTCTAATATTAATATAACAGTTTAGTAACAGTTAAGAAATAAATATTATATGAAAAAAGATGGTGTAATACTTAGTTTGTTATTAGTCCCACAATGAAGAATAATGTATGTGTGGTGAATATATTACTTATAAATTGGAAATTGTCCCACATTGAAAAATTATTATAACATAGGGTGATCCTATGATTATAAATATGAGTCATCCTTGAACTTAGGTATAAACCTACAATTTTTTAAGTCTCTTAATTATTGTTTTGGAGAGCTCTTAACAAAATGGAATTATAATAGTCACAATAGTTAAATTTACATTATTAAAAATTAATTTAGAAAATTATCATAAATAATAATTTTGATGATAAACTACTTAATGTGTTATTAGTCTCACATTGAAAAATAATGTATTTGTAGAAAATATATATATAATCATGATTATAAATAGGAGTCATTTAGTCTCTTAAGTATTGGTTTAATGAACCTTTAAAATTTTGTATTATTAATTCCACAATAGTAAAATTTACATAATCAAACTTAATTTAGAAAATTTAGGAAAATATCTATATAAGTAATAATTTTGATGGTGTACTACTTAATAAGTTATTTGTCCCACATTGAAATATAATATAAGTGTGGTAAATATATTACGTATAAATAGTATATTGTCCCATATCAGAAAAATATTATAAGCTAGGGTGATCCTATAATTATAAATAAGATTCATCCTTGGAACTTAGATATCAACCCATAATCTTTTGAGTCTCTTAAATACTATCTTAGAGAGCTCTTAAAAATTTGTATCCACATTAGTGAAACTTACATCATCAAAAATTAATTTAGTAAAATATCATTAAAATATAAAGTGAAAAATATTTTATTTATCTCAATATACATTTCCTATATTATATTCAAGTGGTGTTTATAATTTGTATATAAAATTTTTTACATTCAATTCACAAAAACTATAGTGAAAATGAGTCATCTTTCAACTTAGATATTCACCCAAAATCTTTTGAATTTTTCAAGTATTATCTTTCAGAGACTTTAAAAGTTTGTATTATTATTTCTACCTTAATGAAATTTACATCATAAAAATTAATTCAGGAAAGTATCATATATAATAATTTTAATGGTAACTACCAAATTTGTTATTTGTCTCACATTGAAAAGTAATGTAAGTGTGGTGAATATAATATGTATAAATTAGAAGAATTGTCCCACATCAGAAAATTATCATAAGCTGGGATGATCACACGATTATAAATAACAATCGTCCATGAAACTTAGAGATGAATCCAAAGTCATTTAAGTCTCTCAAATACTCCATTCGTCCCGGTCATTTATTTATTTGCCTTTTTTTTAGGAGTATTTTAATCAAAGGCAAACAAATGATTAAGACGGAGAGAGTATTGTTTTAGAGAGCTCTTAAAATCACTACAAGAAAACAACATTCAGGCGACTGATATTGGCGACTTATTTCAGTCGCTAAAATGACTTTGGCGACTGATTTCAGTCGCCAAGACCTAGTCGCTGTCATTAGTCGCCAAAAAACATTCGGGCGACTACTTTCAGTCGCCAAATTTGGCGACTGAAAAAATAGTCGCCAATTGTGAAAAATGGCGACTGAAATCAGTCGCCAATTTGGCGACTGAAAGATTTAGTAGTCGCCAATTTGGCGACTGAAATCAGTCGCCATCAGTCGCCATTTTGGCGACTACCATATTATTCAGTCGCCAATTTAGCGACTGATTTCAGTCGCCAAGCAGTCGCAAATGGCTTTTCACTTTGCAAAAATACAGGGGTTTTGGCGACTGAAAATAGTCGCCAAATGAACATTTCAGTCGCCAAAATACCTGTGATATTGCATGAAAATTTCCATTTTCATCCTACCATACCATACCATCATACCCTACCTGCAAGTATACAAGAAAACACAAAGATTTCACACATTTACAACAACACGATGTGAAACCAACATCCTCATATAGATAAAAAAAATTGTTTCAAGTTTACAAATTTTCTTAAACGTAATTGTTTCAACCATAAATTGTTTCATGTAACAAGTTTCTAAACTATATCAGAAGCCAAGGTTTAGATTGGACTCGGCCTGGAATCCACCACTTCCATTGCCTTCATCATAATCCCGCCGATAGGGAGGGGGACCTTGGTTGCAATTCTCAAACCTGCTTTCCCAAGCCTTGAATTTCTCTTTCATTATCCTTATTTCTTCATCCCTTTCCGCGCTTTTTCTTTTTTCCTCGTCAAGTGCGGCTTGGAGTCTTCCCACGACTGTCGGCTCGTATGTTTGGTTTGAGGTGGACGACATTCTTCCCCTTGGAGTTTCGTAAAATACGTTCTTTGCCGACCCAATCCCGTAGACGTTCCCCTTCTTGAAACCCTTTACTAAGTCGAACCAAATCTCGTTATCGGGTTTCTCGGGATGCCTAAGTTTCTCGGCGGAAAATGCTTCCTACAAAATATAAACATTGTTATTAAAAATAGCTACAATATTGGTTAAACATTCAAAAAATTGAACTTATTGTAAAAATACAAAAATGCTTGAAACTTACATATAATTCCTTATCTTTTGGTTTGATCCAATATCTTCTATTGTCTTCGAGCCGGGAATGGGTGTCAAGGAAGAGCTCCGGAGCTGTGGGCGTGTTAGCTTTTTTCTTCTTACCCTTCTAAAAGAAAAAAGTAAAGACTTGTATAAGAATATTTTAATAATAAAAAGAATTTAAGTTATAATTTTCAAATGGAGGAAAAAGTGGAAATTATAACTTACACCCAAAACTAGGCTAAGGAAAGATCGAGATCCTGCGTGATGCGACGGCTCAGCCGCTCCATCTTTCTTTCCTCCTTTTTTATTTTTGGATGCTTGGGCCGACCTAGCCTGAAACTCCTCAGTTTCACGATACTTAAGCATAGCTTCATATGCACCACCTACAAGTTAAATAAGTATTATAATAAAATATGATAAAATGTGTAAAAATATAACTATATATATACAAATAACAAAAACAATTAAATACCTCTCATATGCTCCGGCTCCTTCTTCCTCTTGACAACCTTATACATTTTGTCCCTTAACCGTCTAGTGCACGTCTCATTGTACCTTTGACGTACAATATACTCTATTCCGGCCGGCCAGTCAAATGTTTTCTACAATTTAAAAGGTAAGTATTAGTAAAATAAATTATTAATTAAAAACTATAATAATATAAGAAAATATAAACAAAATAATATACCCTAAAATTATTGAACCACTCCTCTTTTTGTGCAGAGGTAGCCTTGGTCCAACAAGTAGGAGCAACTACCGTCATCTTCTGCTTTGTACTCTGAGTACAACCGCGTACAACCTTTTGAGACGAAAACCTGAAAAATAAATTATGGAATAGTATGCATTTATGGTAAATAATAATGTAATATAATTATAAACTAATAAATTAAAGACATTGGTGGTTGTCGTACCAAAACCCCGCGGGATCAAGTATCATCTTCCCTTCCGGCGTGAACTGGATCGTCTCCGATGTCTGATCCGAGGACTCGTCATTGGTCGATTCCTCGACCACTACCGGACTCTGCTGATCAATAATCTCCATCTCCTCCTCGTCGACTGAAGAAGTACTACTGCGTCTGTTTGAACCGCCGCCACGTTGTCTACCTCGACCTCCTGCCATCTACAAGTACACAAATATTCAAATTGTTAGAAACGGTTAATAACATAAAAAACAAACATAAGCTGTTAATAACATAAAAAAACATCAAATAACATAAAAAACTTAATTAAAATATATCTAAATATATCTTTACCCAATTAATCATTATCATCATCAAATTCGTCCTCATCATCATCACCAATTGATTCATTATCATTATCACTATCAACACCACCATCACCGTCACCTTGACCATCACCATCCTCGTTCTCTAAACCTTCACCCTCTTCATTTCCATTCTCATGGATGTCCTCATCAGGTGGAGACAACAAAAACCCGCTAGATACTATTTCTTCTTGAAAAAAAGTTGTATCTACTTGTGAGCGTGCTTTTGTCTTAACAATTGCACACCACTGCTTTTGATTTCGATCATTCTTCGTGCTTGGATAAGAAGCGAAATATACTTGATTGGCTTGATGTGCGAGTATAAATGGATCATACTTTGAGTATGTCCGGGTATGATTCACTTCGACGATTTTATAAAGTTCATGAACTTTCATACCGGCCACAGAGTTATCCTTCCATTCACACTTAAATAAGACAGTATTATAAGAACGCTCACGCCCATTATAGCTCAACTCAAATATATCCTCAACTATACCATAGTATTCGTTGTCATCAAGAGAAGAACTAGTAACACCATAATTGCACCTAGCCTTATTCTTACCGTAGTTGAATGTATGGAAATTAAATCCGTTGACCGAGTAACGATTCCACGTTTTCACCTCTCGTGAATGACCAAAGGCCAAAGTCCTTATCAAATCATCTTGGATATTTAACTCAATTACATGGTTCCGAAACCATGCTGCAAATTGATCCTCATGGTTACTCCAAACATCATCTCTATTCACATTAGGATGTGCTTTAATGACATCATTCACAAACTCCGTTTCATATGATTCCAAAATCTCACAATTAGAAAGAACGTAAAGGTGAGCACAATCATATTCTTTGTCATCCAAATATCTTGTTCCCCCAATTGATGAACAACCCTCATCATCATGCATTTGGAAAAACTCGGGTAAACTTGTCTCAAGTTCATCCGCTTTATCAACACTCAAGTTTTTTGCTTTTGTTTCAATATGTTTTTCAAAGTAAAGAGAGCAAAAATTTGCAATCTCTTCCGTTAAATACGCATTACATATTGAACCTTCAACCCGAGCTTTGTTACCAATTTTCTTCTTCACGTGATTAAGAAACCTATTCAATAATTGATTGGATTAATAGTTGTTAAGACTAGTGTAAAAATATTAAATCAATTAAAGAGATAGTACGATAATAATTATAATTTAATTACTACTTAGTGATCTTACCTTTCAAATGGATACATCCACCTATATTGGACGGGGCCTCCAACTTTGGCTTCGTAAGGCAAATGTATCGGTACATGCTCCATGGAATTAAAAAATGATGGAGGAAATATCATCTCGAACTTACACAATATCTCTGGTATTTGCTCCTCAAGACGAATCATGTCATCAACACATATTGAAGACGAACATAAATCTCGAAAAAATTGACTTATCTCAACAATTGCATTCCACACAGGAGTGGGGAGGAGATGTCTCAAAGATACAGGTAATAATCGTTCCATGAAGATATGACAATCATGACTTTTCAAGCCTTGCAACTTTAGCTCCTTCATATCAACACATCGACTAAAATCGGATGCATATCCGTCAGGAAATTTTAACTTTCTTAACCACTCACATAAGACCTTCCTTTGAGCTTTGTCAAGTGTAAAAATAGATTTTGGCAAAGACTCATCGCTACGAATGTGAAGATTGGGACGATGGCAAATTGTCTTCAAATCTTCTCTTGATTTAACAGTATCACAAGTCTTTCCCTTTACATCCATAATCGTGTGAATCAGTTGCTCAAAGAAGTTCTTTTCTATATGCATTACATCCAAATTGTGCCTAATTAACATCGTTTTCCAATAAGGAAGATCCCAAAAAATGCTTCTTTTAAACCAACCAATTTTCTTCTTCTTCAGCACCTCCGTCTCTGCTTTAGTACAATCAATAGTACGTGACAAATCACAAACCATATCCCACACCTTATCCCCCGGAAGTCGATCTACAGCATGATTGCGCTCCACTTTACCTTTTCTGAAAGCTTTTTTGTTGCTCCTAAAGGCATGCCCCTCCGGTAAGAATTGTCTATGACAATCAAACCAACTCACTTTATGGGAACAAGGAAGCGAAAATGCTTTGCTTTGGTACATGCAACAAGGACATGCCTTTTTTCCCGCGGTAGACCATCCAGATAGCATACCGTAGGCGGGAAAATCATTAATGGTCCACAACAATGAAGCTCTTAGTTGAAAATTTTGCTTTAAAGACACATCATATGTTTGCACACCTACTTCCCACAATTGTTTCAATTCTTCCACCGAAGGTTGCAAATAAACATCTAAGGCGGTTTTTGGATTATCAGGGCCAGGAATAATTAGTGACAAGAAGATGAATTGTTTTTTCATACATAACCAAGGTGGTAAGTTTTATGGAGTGACCATTACGGGCCAAGAAGAGTACTTTCTACCAAACTGGCCAAATGGAGCAAAACCATCCGTACAAAGGCCAAGTCGCACATTACGGGGTTCCTCAGCAAAGTCGGGGTAAAGCATATCAAACCGCTTCCATTCCTCTCCATCACTCGGATGACACATCTTTCCCGGAGTACGGGGATTTTCCTTGTGCCATCTCATTTGCTCGGCAATGTTTTTGGTAGCAAACATTCTTTGAAGTCTAGGAGCTAGAGGAAAGTAAGTTACGGGATTTTCGGGTATTGGTTTCTTACTCTTTTCACCTCTCTTTTTTTCATTCTTTCCCTTTTTACCTTTCAAGACAATACTTCCCTCAATTGTCTTATATCTAGCCTTTTCACATTTACTACACTTGTCAAGTAAAGCATCATCCTTCCAAAAGAGCATACATCCATCGGGACATGCATCAATCTTGTAATGCGGAAGTTCTAGACCTTTCACTACTTTTTTGGTATTGTAGAATGATCGGGTCATGACATTATTATCGGGGATAACATCCTCAATCAAAGAAGCAATGCCATCAACACAAGTAAATGGCAAATTGTACTCACATTTCAAAGTTACTATCCTAGAGGCGGCTTCTAACAATGACATTTTGCTCCCTTCATATAATGGTTTTTCACTCGCCTTTAACATATCAAAAAAGGCTTTTGCTTGTGGGTGTGGTTCTTCTTCACTCATTGGTATATGATCATTATTGAAAATATTAGACTCAAATGCATCAACTACCATATCTCTATATGGGTTCTCATTTTGTGGGATTTGAGATTGTTCGGGAAGTGAAAAATATGATTCTCCATGAGAAATCCAATTGTAGTAGTTTGGACAAAACCCGTTTGTATAAAGATGTTCTTGAACCTCAATGTCATGTAGATATCTCATGTTTTTGCATTTAATACAAGGACACCTAAGTTTCTTTGCTACTAAATCATACTCGTCTTGTTGTCTAGCAAATTCAATAAACTCGGCAACCCCCTTTATAAATCTAGCGGTAGGACGTCTTTTCTTATCAAGTCTATCTTCGTACATCCATGTACGTTCCAACCTCTTCATTTTAATCTAAACATTAACC
This sequence comes from Heliosperma pusillum, assembly GCA_022085475.1. Taxonomy (NCBI): domain Eukaryota; kingdom Viridiplantae; phylum Streptophyta; class Magnoliopsida; order Caryophyllales; family Caryophyllaceae; genus Heliosperma; species Heliosperma pusillum. Next base: position 18,195 of record JAIUZE010001288.1, on the reverse strand, counting down.
CACACAACAATAATTACAACAATATTGATTATCAATTATTACTAACTCTAGGAACATATCTATTATCAATAATAAACCAAACAATAATATTGTCAACATGGATACTAACTATACTAAAATTAACATATCACTAATTAAACTACTATCATTCTAATTAATAACATTATCAACATGGATACTAAACAACTATCAAACTAATACATACACACTTTAATTATAAAATCCTAACATTCTACTCCCTCCATCACAATTATTTATTTGCCTTTTGATTAAAACAACCATAAAAAATAATTTAAAGGGCAAACAAATGAATAAGACGGAGGGAATACTAACTTTCTACCATCAATAATACTCCCATTTATACTAATTTAGTCAATCAACAATCCTAACATCATCAAAAACACCAATACATTGTCAATTACAACCTCGATTAACATAATGTTAACAATTTCACAAAACCCCCAATTTATATAAACCCTAACCATCAACCTACACAAACCCTAACTAACTAACCATTAGAACTTTGTAAGCATCACAAATTATACATAAACATCATAATACTAATTAAAATCATAAAATAAACAAACAAACAAGCTAAGGAATTAGATTTAGGAGAGCAAAATCGCACCTAATTAAGGAAAAGTGACGGAAATAGAATAAGAGTCGGAGTTTGTTGGTGAGGACGGTGGTGATATCGGTATAGCTAGTGTCGTAGTGGTGGTCGGAGAGGTGGTTAAGGGTATGGAGTAGTAGTGGTGGCGATTTTGTAGAGGTGGTTAAGGTTTCGGGTGTTTTGAAGAAATTTGGGGAAGTAGAGAGTGGCGGATTAGTTTCGCGATTCTGGAATAATACACAAATTGGCGACTGAAAACGTAGTCGCCAAATTGGCGACTGATTTCAGTCGCCAAATGGCTTATCAGTCGCCAATTTGGCGACTGAAATCAGTCGCCCGAGTTTTTTTAATTAAAATCTGAGGATTGTTTCAGTCGCCAAATTGGCGACTGAGATCAGTCGCCTTATTCTATTTTCAGTCGCTAAATTGGCGACTACTTGTATCAGTCGCCTTATAACAGTCGCCTGAAACAAGTTTTCTTGTAGTGAATTTTGTATTAGTTATGAAAATAATATAATTAGATTCGTGGTAAAAAAAATGCTATCATTACAGTATAAAATTTCATATTATTTGCATATACTTTGTGTAGTTCTTAGTAGGTTATATATCTCACATTGAAAAACAATATATGTGTGGCGAATATACTAATAACTATAAATAGTATAATCGCTCCCTATCGAACAATTAGCATAAGCAAGGTGAGGTGATCAACCCAAAATCTTTTGAGTTTCTTAAACATTGTCTTAAAGAGCTTAATTTTTAGGTACTTTGAATCATTTTTCGAGTCATAATATAGATCAAATATAACTTGCGTTCCGATAAGGTTAGTAACATATGTTTAAAATAGAATAAGTTGAATCAATATATTAATATTTTTTAAAAAATTACGGAGTATATTTTATTATAATCTTAAAACTTCAAAAGTTTATTTTTATAAGTTAACTGTTATAGGAACATTATGAAAATGACATTAACGAAAACCCGTGCATCGCACGGGCATGAAATCTAGTAAACCTATAGAATAAACTATACAAAATGGGCCCAATTGCAAGCTGTATTATTTAGACGGGAAAAATTAGAACATCTCTTATTCTTTTAGTAGATAAGAGATGGGTTGAATCTTACAACTTACCGGACCAAAGTCAGATGAACCCAAAACAATTAGGCTCAAACCCATTCCTAAAATGCATGTTTTATTTCTTTTCATTTTCATCCTTCATTACTGTCAATTTGTTTTTTCCGTTATACAATATTTGTACTAGTTGCGTTTTTATTTAATTTAATCTCAGATTGCTGTTAACTGAAACTTGACATTTTTTATTGATTGGATTTTACTTTGGTGTTTTTGGAAGTTACATTTGTTTAATTAGTTTTAAATTGGTCACTGGTAGAAAATGTAGGTTATAAAAGTGGGATTATGATGTATTCATGTCTTTGAAATGCTGATAATTTTGGGACTCTAACCCAAGTAAACATGTTATATTTGAATTCACATCGACAAAATAAGAGAGTAATGACCACTTGATGTATCAGTGTATTCCTTCTATTGCGAATTGGTTCTAGGAAGAAAACTTTTGGTGTATAAAATGAGTCCGCTTTTCTCATGATAAGTGATAAGGCGTGAATCTGACCGATACATGCGTATAAGTTGGTTTCGGAACTGGAGTGTAAACTACTAAGGTTTACAAGTTCTGATGGATGCTAGACTAGGTTCACTTAAACTGACAACAACTCAAATAGGAATGGAAGCTGTTTTAGAGAGAGTGACTTATATCAACTGAAATTCAAAGGATATGACTTAGAGAAACTCCCCTACAACATAGCACAAGAGAAGGGACTCAAAGACTAGTTTTAGAGACAGTTTTCAAGTGTTACAGCAAAGCACAAACACCCTAGACTAGACTCAACAGCAAGCAAGTTAACCACAGCAAGGCACAGATATAACTTGACTCACAAGACAAGGCACTGATCAAATACCTTGAAGATGTATCAGGCTTGTTTCAAACTACATCTCTTAGCACAAGTTTGATAGATTTGAGGGATTTCTCAAAGTTAACTCATTCATAAAAGTCTGCCTGAAATAAACATACAAGACCTCCTTATATAGTGAGGCTGATATCTTGTGAGCCATTGGATGTACAGATCATCCAAGGGCCAACTTAGGATTCAAACTACTACTACTGACACTAATTAAGAGTCTCACAATAGGACGAGCTCAACAACTATAAAGAATAGACACAAGACACAAAAACAGACTGAACAAAAAGCAAATAAAGAAGTTTTGGAGTTTTCCTGAAATGGAAATCTGTTGTTCTTATTGCCTTGTTGCTTTGCCTGGATGTGTTGCTACTCCTTGAGACTAGGGATGGCAGTGGGTCGAAGACCCGACCCATACCCTTCGGGTCGGACCCTAATGGGTCGGGTTTGGGTCGTATTTTTTTAGACCCGCTCGGGTATGGGTCGGGTATGGGTCTAAGGTAAGTATTTCGGGTCCGGGTATGGGTCTGATTAATAGGACCCGGACCCGACCCGTAGACCCGTACGACCGTACAATTTATAAAAAAAATCTTAAATCAACAATACACGACCTTTACTTCCGTTCATTCCCAATAATTTACCAGTAGATTGTTCAAAATTCTAAACTCTAACCCAAAACTCACCTCTAACCCCGAACCCTAAACTGACAATAACGGCGGCCAATGGTGACGGCGACCGACGAGGACGACGACAAGCAAGAAGTTCCTAGTTTCCCCTTCGGCTGTCTTATTCCGCAACTGACACTTCCTCTTCGACGGTTCTAATCTCCTCCGTGTTCTCTTTTTTAATTTTTATTATAATAAAGGTAAATCCCAGATTGTGTCTGTGTTTGATATTTTTTTAATTTCCTACGGCTTCACTTGGGCATCTAGTCATGTGTGTTTGGCCATTGAAGCAATTATAGGAGTGCAACTTGTTTTTGTGTTTGATATTTGAAACTTGAAGCTCCTCTGCCACTATACTCTAATGGTGTGTACATCTTACATGTTGCTAATTATAAAAATGCATTTACTTCCCTAGACCTGCGGGTAGGCCCGACCCGGACCCGGATCCGTTGGGTATGGGTATGGGTCTGATAATTTTAGACCCTATAGGGTTTGGGTCGGGTCCGGGTCCATGGTAGAGGACACGGGTCCGGGTCCGGGTCTTACTGGACCCGACCCATACCCGACCCGTTGCCATCCCTACTTGAGACTCTCTACTCTTATTAGAACTTAGATAAGACCTGCCTTGGACGAGGACAAGTTGACTTAAGCAAAAGGAAGCCACAATCTGACTTGTACTTTCTCTGTTTTAATTGTTTGCTGGACTCTAACTTGGGGTGTCTGTTTCATGAGTTTTTGCTAGACTTCAAAAGAGTTTGTCCTGGACAAACTTGTAGCTTAGTGGGTTGTCTTGATGCTAGACAATGGTGGGGGTGGTTGGGATGCCCTGGTGTACCTCCTAGATGCAGGGTTTGTTAATTGGTCTGCCTGGGCCTGAATGGCTTTGTTTCTGTCTTGTGTGGGTAATGTGGGTTGTGTTGGGGCTTGGCATGGGTTGCTGAGCCCTGGACTGTCTTCCTCACTGGTGTGGCTTGGTCTGGCTTGATCTTGGCTTGTCATAGCTTGTTGTTTGGACCTTGTAACTCGAGCTTCCATCTGAGGGGTCCTTGGGGTCAGGTTTGTCTTGTTTGTGGCTTGATCATCAAGACCCCTTGGGTGAGCTCCTGCTGCAGCCTCCCCAGGTTAAAAAGGGCTTGACCTCAAGCCTGTGTCTTCCTCTCCCTCAGAGTCTTCATAGAATGGACTAAGATCTCCAACATTGAATGTCCCATGGACTGCATACTCTCCTGGTAGATCAATTCTGTAGGCATTAGGACCTATCTTCTCTATGACTTGAAAAGGATCATCTGCTCTTGGCTCTAGCTTATTCTTTCTCTTGGAAGGGAACCTTTCTTTCCTTAGGCTGATCCATACTAAATCTCCTAGTGCAAAGTCTTTCTTGGCCTTAGGAACCTTGGCATTTCTCTTGTATAGATCATTAGTTCTCTCAATTTGTTTTCTGACTGACTCATGGAGTTTTAGCATTTGTTCTACCCTCTTCTTGGCATCATAGTGGATCTCTGACCTGCACACATTAGACAAACTCAAAGGCATTAAGGGGTTAGTACCATAGACCACTTCAAAGGGGGAGTGGCCTGTGGCTCCTGATGGAGCTCTATTGAAAGAGAACTCTGCTTGAGCCAATTTCAAGTCCCAATCCTTGAGAGATTTGCTGACTATACACCTCAAGATCCTTCCCAAGGTCTTGTTGGTCACCTCAGTTTGGCCATCTGTTTGAGGATGATGGGAGGTACTAAACAACAACCTAGTGTTAAGCAGCTTCCACAATGTTCTCCAGAAATGGCTCATAAACTTTGTGTCTCTGTCAGACACAATAGTCCTTGGGACTCCATGTAACCTCACCACCTCATCAAGGTATAGCTCTGCTACACTCACAGCATCCTCAGTCTTCTTGCAAGCAATGAAATGTGCCATCTTACTGAACCTATCCACAACCACCATGATAGAATCTTTCCCTCTTGCTGTCCTAGGCAATGCTACTATGAAATCCATACTTACATCTTCCCAAGGCCTACATGGGACTGGTAGGGGAGTGTAAGGTCCTGCTTGAAAAGAACTCTTGGCCTTTTGACAAACTCCACACCTTCTGAGCACTATTTGGACTTCTCCCATCATCTTAGGCCAGTAGAACTGATCCTGTAGTATGTCCACAGTCTTCTGAACCCCAAAGTGTCCTCCAAGGCCACTTCCATGCACCTCCTTGATCAATAGACTCCTATAAGATCCTCTGGGAACACACAGCTTGTTTCCTTTGAACAAGAATCCATTTTGCAGAGTGTAGGGTGAATCAATGGTCCTTGTTCCCTCTTTCTGTGCTAACCAATCTTCTGCAAAGTCTGGATCTTCTTGATACATGTCCTTCATGAACTCAAAGCCAAGAACCCTTTGCTCCATAGTTGATAGCAGAGTGTACCTCCTAGATAATGCATCAGCCACCACATTCTGTTTGCCCTCTTTGTATTTGCTAGAAAAAGTGAATGATTGGAGGAACTCCACCCACTTAGCATGCCTGTGACTGAGCTTATGTTGACCTCCTATGTACTTCAATGCCTCATGATCAGAGTGTAGGACAAAAGGCTTGGGCTTCAGGTAATGACTCCAATGCCTTAGAGCTCTGACAAGAGCATATAACTCTTTATCATATGTAGAATAGTTCAGCTTGGCACCACTTAGCTTTTCACTAAAGTAGGCTACATGTTTCTTCTCTTGGATGAGGACAGCTCCAATCCCCACTCCACTTGCATCACACTCAACCTCAAATAGGCAATCAAAGTTTGGCAACCTGAGGATAGGTGCACTGCACAAGAGCTTCTTCATGTGTTTGAAAGCCTGCAAGGCATTCTCAGTCCAAGTGAACTCTCCTCTCTTCATACATTCAGTGAGGGGTGCTGCAATAGTGCTAAAGTTTTTAATGAACCTCCTATAGAAAGAGGCTAGGCCATGAAACCCTCTCACTTCTGTAATGTTCTTAGGGACAGGCCAAGACTGCACTGCAATGATCTTGTCTTGATCAACCGAAATGCCTCTACCAGACACCACATATCCTAGAAACTTGACTTCCTCAGTCATGAAGGTGCATTTATCAAGCTTCCCAAAGAGCTTACTCTCCTTAAGTATTTCAAACACAGCCTCAAGATGCCTCAAATGATCATCCTTGCTCTTGTTGTAGATGAGGATATCATCAAAGTATACCACCACAAATCTCCCTAGGCAAGGCCTAAGCACCTCTGTCATTAATCTCATGAAGGTACTTGGGGCATTTGACAGGCCAAAGGGCATGACAAGCCACTCATAAAGGCCACTACAAGAATAAGCTGTTCCACCGACCGAATATTCCGACCGCTTCTATAAACGGTCGCTAAAATTAAATAGCGACCGAAAGTAGTCGGCAAATCGTATTCGGTCGGTAATTTTACCGTCTGATTTTTAGACGGTCGATATTTAATAAATTTCGGTCGGTGCTCATAAAAATACCGACCGACTATCTAATATTACCGACCGATTTGATAGTCGGTCGGTAACTTCCCAGACATAAAAAAAACAGCCCGACCAAAGTCCCTCATTATTTCTATTCACTCATCACTCTCTAAGCAAATACCCCAAAACCGACGCCTACCCTTCACCACTACCACCTCCCGCCGGCCCACAGCCGCTCCACCGCCGGTGACGACCCTCCCCTAACCCCTTCCGCCGTTCCAGACTTGACACCAACCTTCAACGACCCTTCTCTCTCCTCTTGTTACTTGATTAAGGTATGATTTATTATTAATTTTTGTGTTTTATGTTGTTGGTTTAGTGTTTATATATGTTTTTTACCCATAATTGAAGTGTTAGGATTTATTAGTTGTTGTTTATTGATTGTAAATTTAGAATTGTTCAAGTTAGGGTTAAGGGTAGTGAAATTGGGGTTTTTTTTATAATTTGATTAGATGTTGAAGATGGGTATATGATGTAGTGTATATTTGTTTAGTAAATTTGAAAAACTATTTTGGTATTGATTGAAATTTGATTATGTTAGTATGTTCAAGAGGTTAGTAATTTGATAAAGGTATGATTTTCTCTTAATTCTTGTGTTTATGTTTGTTTTTACCCTTAATTTTATGTTAGGATTTGTTTATTTGTTGTTATTTGGATGTAATTTAGAGTTGTTTAAGTTAGGGATAAGGTTAGGTTAAATTGAGGTTTTTTTAATTTGATTAGATGTTGAAGTTGGGTATATGATATATGTGTATATTTGTGTAGTAAATTTGCAATTATTTGATTATGTTAGTATATGTAATTGATAGTATGTTTAAGATGTTAGTAGTAGAAATATGTGGTTAGTAGTATTCATGTTGTTAGTAGTAGATATATGTTGGACTTTGGTTGTGAAATTGAATATTGGTTAAATTTGGTAGTTAGAAATTTTATGTTGGTAGTATAATTTGATTAGTTGGTTAAAATTCGTAATACGAATTAGTATTTAGATTGCCTATTTAGTAAGAATGTAGATTGTTTCAATTAGTTGTTGTATTGCCTAATTATGTTATATATATTTATGTATTTATATAGATTTGTAATGAAGAGGGTTGAACGAGAATGGATGTATGAAAGGGTTGATGCTAGGAAGATGGTTAAGTATGAGTTTGTATGTGGGGTGAATAGTTTTCTTGAATATGTTAAAAGTCGAGATGAATTTAGGAATTCACAACTCATTAGATGTCCATGTGTAAAGTGCAAAAATTTGAAATACTTGAGTGAATTCGTGGTACAAGAACACCTTATTAGTAAAGGTTTTACGGGAAATTATTATGATTGGGTGCGTCATGGTGAGCCTTACTCCTTGAAAATACCAAACAATGTACCAAACACTACTCAATCTCCCATAAGAGGACCATATCGAGAGATGGTAATAGATGCCTTAGGTGACCGTGCATTAGAACATATGGAGGCACCCCCTATTGGTGAAGAGGAAACTCCACACCCTCAGTTGAAGAGTTTTTTTGATATGTTAGATGCGGCGGAGAGACCTTTATATGAGGGGAGCGAGGTGTCGGTGTTACAAGCAGCTGCAAGGGTTGTTAACATAAAATGTGAGCACAACTTATCGCACAAATGTGTAGATAAGATTGCTTCCTTGATTGAGGATGTTATACCTCGGGGAAATGTGATGACCCGCACCTATTATAACACCAAAAAATTGCTCTAAGCTCTTCAACTACCCTATCAAAAAATTCATTGTTGTAAGGACGGGTGTATGCTCTTTTGGAAAGAAGATGTGTCGCTTGATAAATGTAAGAAATGTGGCAAAGATAGGTACAAGCCAACACCATCAAGTGGGAGGAAAATACCTGAAAAAGTCCTATTCTACCTTCCTATAGGTCCAAGATTACAACGGCTTTATGCTACTAGAAATATTGCGGAGGCTATGAGATGGCATGAAGAAAACCCTCGTGTACAAGGGACGAGAACGAGGACGACCACGAGAACAAGGTATAGTATTTAGGGACCCGGTGATAGAAGAGGGGGAGACGAACGACGAAGAGAACAACAATGAGCAGGGGCAGACATCAAACGAAAGTACAACCCCTGCGACATCAAGAGAGTTACCTATTGATATAGAGCCGGGGTTATTATGGTACAATTTCTTATTTATAATATCTGTTCTAATAAATTACACGTATAAACATGTTACATATCATTTTCTAATATAAATATTGATATAGGTTTGACGATAGCCAAGTGGTCCGAAGAGTTAGCCGGTCTTTCAAAAACAACTACGATGTCCCTTACTTGAGCTGGAAAGAGGCTCCAAAAAGTAAAAGGGATGCGTGGTTTGCTAATTTTCGGGTATTTATATATATAAACTTTTACTTTATTAATTTTATGTGTGTTTGTTTTTATAAGTGTTGTTGTTTTTATGTGTAGACATTGTGCAATTGGGATCCTAAGCATGAGGATGAGTGTAGGAAGCAATACAATGAGACGTGTAGAAAGCGTTTAAAAGACGCCATGTATGATGCCGGCCAGATGATAAGAGGTAAGAATCCGGTTGGCCCGGGTTGGATGCTTCCTAATGTTTTCAAAGAATTAATCGAGAAGCGGAAGAATAAGGCGTTTATCAAGAGATCGAAACAAGCTTCCATCAACAAGAAAGGCGGCGAAGATGGCCCTACTACACATCACTACGGGTCAATCAAAGCTGTTAAACATGCTGCTAAGATGGTAAATAATTTGAACTTATTTAAGTATTTGAAGTTGATAATTTACTTTGTTAGTGTAATGTTAGTATAAAGTTAGTATTTGTAATTTGAAGTTAATGTTTGATTTGGTTTTATTAAAGGCGCAAGATAAGGGGGGTGTAGCCCCTAATGCAGTGGAGCTATTTCTTGATAGCCATATGAGAATGGTTGATGGTGAGGAGCAATGAAGTCATCCAACTGCCCGAGCTAGATATGTAAGTATTACTACATTCGAAATTTCATTTTTACATTTGTGTTAGGACTTCCGATAGACGCTTTTTTATTTTCTAAGGACGATAGATGAGTTATTTACAACTTTCTTTTTGACAATGTAGCAAAATTTTCAAAGGATGATAGCCGAGCTTACGGAGCAAGGACTTCCGATTGACGTTAACAAGGTTTGGTACGATTCGGTGGATGGATACAAGAAGGGCCAAGTCTTTGGTTTAGGGACCGCCGCCTCACTATATTACACTCCCCCGGCGTCATCATCGACAGGTAAATCTTCCGCCTCCCAACAATATATCCCGGGTGTTCTAACTCAATCAATTCAAGCACGTGAGAGGGCAGTCGAAGAGTTTAGGAAGTATAGAGAGGAGATGCAACAAAGGGATGAACTTTACGTGAAAAATCAAGAAGAACTAAGGCAGCAAATCACGGCAAGTCAAGCCGCTACTATGCGTGAACGGGAAGAAACAAGGCGCCAAATTGAGGCCTTAGCCAAACTGCTTGAATCCCAAACCCAATACCGATGCAACAATAACATATTTGATTTACCGACTAACCCAAATAACGATAACCCCGGTGGAGGCGGAAGTGGTTTTCAAGTGTAAGGTACTTGGTTGTGTAAGACAGGGTTAATTGTAATGTAAACTTTAGTAGTTTGTTGTATAAGACATGGTTATGCTAGTTAATGTAAACTTTAGTAGTTTGTAATGTAAACTTTAGTAGTTGTAAGACTTGTAATGTAAACTTTAGTAGTTTCTAATTTGAAAGACGGTTTCTGGTTTCAAAAAATTGTGTACGAACGCATTTGTATATATTTTGAAAAATTTGCAGGAAATATAGCAAATGGGGGAAAATAAGAAGCAAAATCACCCAAATCGTTCACAATGAATACCGACCGACTCATACAATTTACCGACCGACTCAACAATTTACCGACCGAAACCCTACAAATACCGACCGATTGCCGTCTAAATAGTTTCTGATTATTTTTGGTCTAAAAATGGTACCGACCGATTTCCCCTTATACCGACCGACCGTCGGTCGGTAATTACCGACCGAATTGTATTTTACCGACCGACTTCACCTTTTTATTGACCAAGTCAATGTGTTTTGGCACCGACGGATATTCTGTCTACCGACTGATTGTCGGTCGGTATGTTTCCGACCGATTTGAAATCGGTCGGTATGAAACATTTACCGACCACAATTACCGACCGATTTTATTCGGACGCCACGGAAGGAAAAACGGTCGGTAAGAAGTTATTACCGACCGATTTGCACTATTAGCGACCGCTGAAAACGGTCGGTACTGAACCTGATTCTTGTAGTGGGCCATGCTTTGTTTTGAAGGCTGTCTTCCACTCATCTCCTTCTCTGATCCTCAATTGATGGTAACCTTGCCTCAAATCAATCTTAGAAAAGAACCTTGAGCCACTCAGTTCATCCAACATGTCATCAAGCCTAGGTATAGGGAACCTATACTTGACTGTGATGTTGTTGATAGCCCTGCTATCTATGCACATCCTCCAAGTCTCATCCTTCTTAGGTACCAATAATGCAGGCACAACACATGGACTTAAGGATTCCCTAACAAACCCTTTACTCATCAACTCTCCAACTTGTTTCTGCAGCTCTTGTGTAGCCTTGGGATCACACCTATATACTGGTCTATTAGGTAGTACAGACCCTGGCACAAGGTCTATCTGGTGTTCAATCCCTCTCAAAGGGGGTAAGCCATCAGGAAGTTCCTCTGGAAACACTTCCTTGAACTGATCAATGAGGGGCTTGACTTCTGCAGGGATTACCTTAGACTCCCCTTCATGAACTTCTTTTGATAGCAGCATCAATATAGGTTGCTCTTCACTACACTCTTTGACCATTGCTGACTCAGATAGAAAAAAGACTCCACTAAAATCTTCAGCCATACTAGGACTCCCATAGCTCTTCTGATGTGGTGGCAAGGGGGCTAATGTCACCTTCTTGCTCCCATGCTTGAAGGAATAGGTGTTGTTTCTTCCTTGGTGTATGGAGCTTTTATCAAACTCCCATGGCCTTCCTAATAGCAAGTGACAGGCATCCATTGGAACCACATCACACAATACTTCATCCTTGTACACACTTCCAATGGAGAAAGGGACTATACATTGCTTATCCACCTTAACCTCTGCTCCCTTACTTACCCACCTTAACTTATAGGGGTGAGGGTGATCTTGAGTGCTCAACTTCAGCTTATCAACCATAGTAACAGAGGCCACATTGGTACAACTACCTCCATCTATAATAAGGTTACAAACCCTTCCTTGTATGGTACATCTGCTCCTGAAAATGAGGGACCTTTGATCCTCCTCCAAAGGTATCTGTTATGAATGCATTACTCTCCATAGGACCAAGCTGTGGCCTGTGTCAGGGAGTGCCACTATTGCCTCCTGACTAGACTCTTCTTCCTCACTCACCACTTCTTCAACCTCAGGCTCATCCCTTTCATACTCAACTAGACCCTCTTTCTCCCAAGCCTCAACTTCCATTATAGTTAAGGTCTTCTTAGAAGGGCAATCCTTCCTGAAATGTCCATAGCCTTGACATTGGAAGCACCTAATTCTGTTCTCAGTCAATGAAGTGCTTGGCTTTTGACCCATGATGCCCTTTCCCTTGTCTAAGGTAGGTGGGGGTGCTGTCTTAGGGGTATCCATGGTTCTCAACCCACTATAAGGTCTGGTTTGAAAAGGCCTAACAGGTTTTGGTGTAACAGGCTTAGTCTTCCCTATCTTTTCAATTCTCAGAGATAAGTTGACAACATCATCAAATGACCACAGAGGTTGCATCCTAACCTTGTTAGCAATGTTCTTATCTGCTAGACCCTCTAAGTACCTAGCAATCCTTTGCTCAGGTTTCTCATTTATATCACACTGCAAGGTGAGTTGTTCAAACTCTCTTAAGTAAGATTCAACAGGTTTGTCTCCTTGTTTCAACTTAGACAATTTGATAAACAGATCCTGGGTGTAATCCTTAGCAACAAACTTGTCTAGTAGTTTCTTTTTCAGTTTAATCCAAGACTTGATGGGTTTTTTCCCTTCCCTAGCCTTTAACCCTTTCATGGTTTCATACCAAAGGGAAGCATACCCTTTCAGTTTAAGGATGGCTACTTTAAAAGACTTAGAATCATTATATCCTTTGTACTCAAAGATCCTTTCTACTTCTCTTAACCATTCTAACAAATCATCAGGATTGAGACTACCAGAAAACTCAGGGATGTCTACCTTAAGATGCTTGTCTATGTGCCTGTGAATGGAAGCCCTGCTCCTTGTTGAGTCATCTGAGTCTGGATACTCTTCATCATCAGGTGGCCTTCCTCTGCCTTCTCCTTGGCCTCTTCCACGTCCTCTGCCTCTTCCTCCAGCAAGCAAATGGTTGCCTATTACCTGGTCCAGAGTTCTGGTTAGGGTGGTTACAATCCCAGCCAGGTTCTCCATCCTTGCTTCTACTCCTGCCAGTCTCTCTTCACTCATTGGGCTATTTTTGTGTTTTAAATGTAGTTAGGGAAAATGAACTCACTAAGACTCTCAACCAAAGCTCTGATACCAAATTGGAGTGTAAACTACTAAGGTTTACAAGTTTTGATGGATGTTAGCCTAGGTTCACTTAAACTGAAAAACAACTCAAATGGAAATGGAGGCTGTTTTAGAGAGGGTAGGTTATATTGACTAGAAATCAAGAGATATGACTGAGAGAAACTTCCTTACAGCAAAGCACAAAAGAAGGGACTCAAAGAGTGGTATTGAGACAAGTTTAAAATGTTACAGCAAGGCACAAACACTCTAGACTAGGCTCAAACAGCAAGCAAGTTAACCACAGCAATGCACAGATATAACTTGACTCACAAGACAAGACACTGATCAGACACCTTGAAGATGTATCAGGCTTGGTTCAAACTACAGCTCTTAGCACAAGTTTGATAGATTTGAGGGATTTCTCAAATTAATTCATTCATCAAAGTCTAACTGAAACAACATACAAAGACCTCCTTATATAGGGAGGCTGATATCTTGTGAGCCATTGGATGTACAGATCATCCAAGGGCCAACTTAGGATTCAAACTACTACTACTGACACTAATTAAGAGCCTCACAATAGGACGAGTTCAACAACTATAAAATACAGACACAAGACACAAAAACAGACTGAACAAAAAGCAAATAAAGCAGTTTTGGAGTTTTCCTGAAATGGAAATCTGTTGTTCTTGTTGTCTTGCTGCCTTGCCTGGGTGTGTTGCTGCTCCTTGGGACTCTCTACCCTTATTAGAACTTAGATAAGACCTGCCTTATTGGACAAGGACAAGTTGACTTAAGCAAAGGAAACCACAATCTGACTTGTACCTTCCCTGTTTTAATTGTTTTCTGGACTCTAGCTTGGGATGCTTGTTACTTGTGTTTTTACTAGACTTCAAGTGGGGTTATCGTGGACAAACTTGTAGCTTGGGGGGTTGGCTTGATGGTAGGCCATGGTGGGGGTGGTTGAAATGCCCTGGTGTACCTCCTTGGTGCAGGGTTTGTTGATTGGTCTGCCTGGTCCTGAATGTCTTTGTCTCTGTCTCTGTCTTGTGTGGGTAATGTGGGTTGTGTTGGGGCTTGACATGGCTTGCTGAGCCCTGGACTGTCTTCCTCACTGTTGTGGCTTGAGCTGGCTTGATCTTGGCTTGTCATAGCTTGTTGTTTGGACCTTGTAACTCGAGCTTCCATCTGAGGGGTCCTTGGGGTCAGGCTTGTCTTGTCTGTGGCTTGATCATCGATCAAGACCCCTTGGGTGAGCTCTTGCTGCATAAATAGTGCCCAAAAAACAAACGTATACAATCAAATGGAACGTAGAAAGTATACAATAAGTCTTCCTTTTGACGATGCGACCTGTCGCAAGCTTGCGACGGGTCAAATCACTCTCACAAATTAAAGAGCAAGTGGCAAAGCAAGTGGGGGGGCTCCATTTGCACCCCACTTGCTCCCCCACTTGCTCTTTGTGAGGGAGATTTGACTCGTCGCAAGCTTGTGACGGTTCGGTCTGTCACAGAATTTGTGGGAAGTATAAGTCTTTCAATAATATTTTGCTTTCACCTGCCTCCATCTCTTCACCTAATTATAAATTTATAATAATTCCCAAGTGTGTTTCTTCCATCAACTAATATTTTATTTAGGCCATGAGATCTCACATTGACTTGTACATATATTTTCAACACGTACAACAATTAACAACCAAGCTAAACTGTATCAAGTTTTTTTAACAAAAAATGTGATATGCAAGTTACTCTGTTGATGCAAAACACTCAACAATACCTATACCCTACACTTTTGTCTTTTTGAAACATCCTCCTATAAATACACTATTACACCCCATTCACCATATTGCCATAATAGTCCTTTATTTCTTAAGAAGCTTCACTACTTTACATTCTACGGAGTACTTAAGATCCAATCTACAATTCCACACACACATATACATACATACACTTAATATGGAAGAAACATCTTTTTCTTTTTCCACACACTATGACCATCAACAACCATCCTCATCCTCATCCTCGTCCTCCTCAGTCGCGACCACCCCTCACGACTTTACCAGCAAAAACCCTAAAAGGCAAAAAGAACACAAAAACCGAGACGAAAATGCCTCAAAAAAGAACAAGCTTATTATTAGTAGTAGTAATGAGGAAACATTTGAAGGGAAACACCCTAGCTATAGAGGTGTAAGAATGAGAAGTTGGGGTAAATGGGTGTCCGAAATAAGAGAGCCTAAGAAAAAGTCAAGAATATGGCTAGGGACATTTGCTACTGCTGAGATGGCGGCTCGAGCCCACGACGTAGCGGCTTTAGCCATTAAGGGTCACAATGCTGTCCTCAATTTCCCCGAGTTAGCCGATCAATTCCCTCGACCGGCTAGCTCGGCTCCTAAAGATATTCAAGCCGCGGCTATTCTAGCGGCTCACGCTGAACCGAACCGCTTATCTACTGATTCCCCTACTACTACTACAACATCAACAATTAACTACGATATGTCAAATCAAGAATTATCATCAGCTTCGTCTAATGATAATTATGATGATAATATATTCTTTAATTTGCCTGATCTTTTCATAGACCTTGAAAATGCCATTGAATTTGGAAATTCATTAAGATGGCAGCTAGCTGGAGTCGAACCGGGTTTTGGTGATGATAATCAGTCAATGGATTCCTTATTCATATGGGAGTAATTAATTTTCATTGAAAATGAGATAACGTCATTTGATGGTATTCAGTTCAGTATGTATCACCTTGTCTACGCGAGATTATTTTATTTAAAAATTTCTTGAGGGTATGATGATATTGAAACTCGATACAAACATTTTCGTTAATTAATTAGTCTAATCGAATCATGTTTCGCCAAGAAAAGAATATGATTTTGGCATTGAATTTTTGCCATATTTGGTATAATGATTAACGAAAATTTGCCAACTTTATTTAGACAGGTAGGGAAAGAGTATCAAGTGTTGCGTATAAGTTAAGGAACTAAGGTATAATGAGTAGTGTAGTTGTGTCCTAATAATGAGGGGGTAGAAACCCTGGTTTACGTAGTTTTACTTATTATGTTTATTTAAATTTAATTTATTCTTTGTTTATTGGTAAAAAATTCGTTTTACGTTACCAATCTATAAATATGTTTAGTTAAATATATATACTGCTATATGCGAGAAAGTGAAATTGTGCTAGAGTGAACAAATAATTATTGAATATGTGAAAAAGTTACATTATTCAATCCTCCTATATACGCAAACTTGTGACGGTCACAAACAAGTGTTGCTATAATTGTAGTAATTTAAGATTTTATGATTTCATTAATATCAAAAGTTATGGTCGTATTAAAGTTTTGGATATATGTTGTAAAGAGCGATCATTTCATTTTTCTTTTGCTTAAAAGAGACTATTTTTTTTCTTCTAGTTATACTTTGTTTCATTAGTGATCCGCCTCTAGAAGTTTACGCCTCAAGAATAAATTCCGACTTCGCTATCAATTATTTCAGCTATTTACTTGTGATGAAAAGTGACACACTGTAACATACTAACATCCCACAGTTACCTTTCATTTTTAATACTACCTTCCTTCAACTCCACTCTATCATATTCAATTTTATACACTATTGATGTGTGAACATCTAATTGCATTTTTCTCTCAATAAATAAGTGAAACTATATTCATGTGTGATCTTGTTTGATTCGTCTTTACGAGTACATTAAAAATATCTAACTTTTATAATTTTTGCAAATACGTAGCTAACGATATTTACCGCGTAAAATACGCGTTGACAAACGTGAAAAAGTAAAGTGGTAGAGCGGAGTTGAATGGAGGATGATATTATTTTAAACGAATTATAAAATGCCACAATCGAGAATTTGGTTTCACTCTTACTTGTAAGTAGACATGGCAAAACGGGTCAATCGTCAGGTATAGGTCACATCAGTTCGGTCGGGTCATTTCGGGTCTGACATATATTTTGGATCGGGTCGAGTCATTTTCGGGTTTTGGGTCTTTTCGGGTGACATGTGGTCGGTCACTTCGGGTCAGGTCATTTTCGGGTATGAGTCATTTTGGATCGGGTCGCTTTCAGATTAATGGCTAAAGCGTTTTTGGTACATTTTGGGACACTTTAGTCATTCTAATTCGAGTCAGTTATGGGTCGGGTCTTTTCGGGTGCGGTCATCTCGGGTCGGGTTAACATTGGGTCAACTAAGGTTTAGGTCGAGTCTGAGTCGGGTCAATTCAATTCAAATTTTGAGTTATATTCGGGTCATTTCAGATTTCGAATCAGCTTTTTCAGATCGAGTCATCCAAACCGTTTTGCCACATTTACAAGTTGTAAGTATGCATTTACATTTCCAACCTTAGCCGCTTGTTAGCACCTATTCTATAATCTATACTATTATCATGAGGTCATGATGAATTGATGAGACTTTTATTATTACTCCGTATTATTATTCATAGGCCATAGCATTTTACCACGTAGTACAGTATATGAGCACAAATTCTAATTTCTGGCAGTCATATTCAATAGAAGCAAGTAACATGTTAAATAATATATATACATGACTAGGAAAAAATAAGTTATTTATGATTCCTTAGACTTGTTTTATATATCCACCCAAATAAAATATATTTAACCCGTTAAAAATTTATAACAGACATATCTTATATCCTCACAAAGAAGACATAAGATGGAGGTATAAATCTTAGGGTGATATAATTTTTTTTAGCTAATCTTAGCTTGCTTAAGATGGAGGTATAAATCTTAATATTAAAATGTGTGACAACCCTCGCGAATGCGGAATAATAAAACAAACAAGCATGTGAATTATAATGCGGAAATAGGTAGTTTTAAAAACCTTTAAACATGCAAGTTATATAACACGAGGAGTGTCAAAATATTACAACTAAGTAAGGAAATACAACAAAGAGACGGGGGCTCTTAAAATGT
>JAIUZE010001287.1:0-27716 GCA_022085475.1 Heliosperma pusillum | reverse complement strand
AACGGTTTGGTGTTAAGGGTAAATTGAGCCCGAAGTACATTGGACCTTTTGACATTGTGAAAAGGATTGCTGCCGTTGCTTATAAGTTGGATTTGCCGTCGAATTTGACTAAGGTTCATGATGTTTTTCACGTTTCTCAATTGAGAAAGTATGTTAGTGATCCGAGCCATGTCTTTCAAGTTGAATTGCCCGAGCTTGATCCGAATTTATCCTTTGAGGAGAAGCCGATCCGTATCCTAGATCGCAAGGATAGAAAGTTGAGAAGTAAAGTAGTTCCTTTGGTGAAAAACTTGTGGAGAAGGTGCTAATGTCGACGAAGGAGACTTGGGAAACCGAAGCTTATATGGTAGTCAAAAAGTAAGGAAATATCCGAAGTCTTTTCGAGTAAGGTCATTTTTTTTTCTCAAAGTTTTTTTTTGAGGGCGACGCAACAACTTTTTAAAAGATGGGGTGATTGTAACACCAGGAAATGTACCCTATTTTTCTAGTAGAAATATTTTACGAAATCTTTTCAGCGAATTTAAGTTTTAAATTAGCTTTTTATGTTTCGAGTCGAATTTAGAATTTCCGAGTTCGTATTTGGAATTTCCGAGAAATTCCATGAAAATCCCGTCTTAAGGCGAGTTTGACTTTTCTTGACTTTTGAGTCGAGTTTGACTTTCTTGACTTTGGAAACCGTCTTTGACTTTTCCTACACAACTCACACTACTCCCTCCCTTAACCTAATATTTCATTCAACACAAATCAAACATAACATTTCTTCCTCTTTAAGAAATCTCAAATTCCCTCTTTAATATCGATCTTTGAATCATCGTAACTTCTTCGTTACTTGATAGAATTTACGTAAGTTCGTCTTATTCTTCCTCCCTAACCTTCCTCTATCCGTATTGATATTAAAAGTATCGTCTTTCCCGCTTTTCAAGCTTTCCGTCTTTCTCAAGATGAGCTTTATTCATCTTTTTACGATCTATTTGTAGGTGGCGACCTCCAAGATCCCGACAAAGACTATTTCCTTATAGAAGAGGAGCTTGACGACTAGTAGAGACGCTTAAAGGTAACGGTGAAGGGTTACTCGGTATCATTTACGTGTTTTACATGTTTATATGCTAGAAATCGTATTAGAATACGATTAGGAAGATTAGAAATCATGCTATGATTAATGAATGTTGTTAAATGATGATTATTAATGATGTATGTTGATTGTTGATGATTATTGGAATTGATTTATGAGAATTGAAATGGATTGAATATGTAAAGGAAGCTCACGGATGAAGGAGTGTTCCTGGCCGGTCGACCGGCCGCCGGTCTGCCAACCGGCTGGGAACACATCAGTAACATCCTTGAATTTTTGGGAAATTTTGTATATGGGGCTCTGTGCCGGTCGACCGGCCGCCGGTCTACCAACCGGCCCAGACCACATTTCTCTGTTTTTGGTGATTTTTTGATTTTGCCCTGTGTTCTGAGCCGGCCCACCGGCCGCCGGTCTCCTGCCCGGCCTGGAACACGGCTGTATGCTTTTCCTTTAATTTCTAAATCTCGTAATTTATAATAGTTCGCATGATCCGTTTATCGTATAATTTTACGTAGTGTCTTATAATATTCATGTTTTAGATATATGATATTTCATTCGCTTGTATCACATGTTTTGTGACGGTTTTCGATATGTACCACTTTGAGTCGTTTTTACAAATGCTACGGTTTGAGCACTATTTTGTCTTGTGCTTTGTACTCTCATTCCCTTGGCTACCTTCCCGTTCGTAAGGCTGGAATGTCGGAACGGAGACGTATCCTACTGCTTAATTGCATGTGTTAGTGGGCATACGACAACGTTGTTGGGAGTTGAACGCTATGCGTTGATCGACCCGGCCGTCAAATGTTGTGTACTTGCGAGGTGGTGTTATTTGCATGTAGCGTACCGCTTGTTATGAGGCTTGTGCTCTTTTCCGCCTCTTTCGTGAATTGATCTACCGAATTGGGGGTACTCGGCGTCTATTTGATTGACCGAGTCTTGGATGCGAAACGTCATCGCATGTCGAATCGGAAAATGTGATTCCGGGAATCTGGCCAGGTTTAGATTAGGAGCCGTTTAATTATCGTTCCTACCAGGAGGCAATTAGTCTACATATACGAAATGGATTGAATCGTGTATGCGTTCAGGGAAGGTTTTACTCCCGTGGATGCCCATAATCATACTTGCCATGTACACGGTGCTAGTGCGTTTCATTTACCGTGAGAGAGGTCGTCATTGTATTGTTATGTGTGGATGAGTGATTACATGATTGATTATTCATGGTCATACCATGACTTGGCATGGTTTGTTTGTCGAGTCTCAATCTTATCAAACTTATACCGCTAACCGTGAGATGCAAGCCCTAGTGAGCGTATTCGGTTGCCTAAGATTGTCATTCCCCGAAGTTTGTATAATATGATGGATTCGGATTTTTATTCCATATGCTCTTATCATTATATATTGAATTGCCTATCTATCCTTATCGTATTTCATATGTATATCTATATATGCATGCTTCTACTTTTGTATTTCCTTTTATGTACGTTTAATGTGATATGGCTGGGAGAACCCGGAGTTACTCCCCACTGACTGTGGTGTTCATGTTTTTCATGGATGAACAGGTTTATTGATTTGGATGGCTTTTTGCTATGATATTTTGGGTTCGGGTGTGAGCTAGCGGGCGTAGTCCCTGGATGAAACACCACTAGACGATTTTAGCTTGTTTGCTAAACACTTTTACTTTGTTAACATTTGGAGAGACTTCGTCTCTTGTTGTATTTTATGTCGTATTTGGTTTGTAATATTTGACACTCCTCGTATATTTCTTCTTGCATGTATAAAATTTTTAAAAACTTCATATTTCCGCTATATAATTCACATGCTTGTATGTTTTATATTTCCGCATTCGCGAGGGTTGTCACAATTAACATCTTCGGGCCACTCGATGAGTAGTGACTAGAAATGCGTGGCCACGGTCGGAAGAGATCTCTGGTAGATTTTCCGGTCAGACTGTTACTCTCCCAGATCGAGAAAACCACTCTATTTATAATTTCAATTGCAAGTGCGACCTGTAAGACACCTTGCAATGAGTGGGAGGATGTGAAACAAAAGAGACAAGAGAATCGGTAACACACAACTTGTCGAGACAAGTGGGAGATATTGTTAGAGTAGGAGTCCTCCGCAATAGTGTTGCTACATGCACAACTTGTATCGGACAAGTGGGAGATTGTTGGAGTAAGTGTCCTCCACAATAGTGCATTTATATAATAAATCTCATTTGGAATATACGTGGCATGATTAGTATATTTTGATACTCCACGTCAGTTGATTAACGTAAATCGGTAACGCTTGGCTGACTAGAGTTTGACGTTATTGTCGTATAACGACGGTAATCTACTGATCCCTTTAGGTCACACCTATAGGATGAGACCCAAATAGAATACTAATTATTGTATACGCTACAGTTAATTAGAGCATTACATATATTTGATATGTACGTTTAGTTACGAGAGTTATTTATTGGAAATTGAGTTGGGAACTCATTCCACTTAAGTTTATTAGTCAATTATACGATAACTGACTGAATAAATTTTACGTCTTATTTTAATACGATTAAATAAGATTTAATTTAGTGATTAATCGTTAATTCATTAAATTAGTTGAGGTTATGCATATATTTTGAGGTAGAGGTAATTAGTTAATTATATTTATAAGGAGTTGTAAAATAAATTAACTAAGCATTGTGGGACCCATTATATATTGATATAATGCTAAAATACTACTTAAAAGTTAAGTACATATTATTTATTTATTTGTGTCATATAATTGTTATATGATCAAATTAACACTTAATTATACAAGATAATTAAGCATATGATTAATAAGTATTTGTGGGACAAATATCAAAAATCAAAATGGACCATAATAAGCCACATGTGGCCGGTTATGGCATGTGTAGGAAGAAATGATTTTGTTCTTTTCTTCTTACACAATTCTCCTTTTTGATGGTGGCATTACCTACATGCTTTAATCATACTAACATTTCCTACACTCCCACCTTATTGCATGTGAATAAAATTAAACAAAATAAGAGGCCATTTGGACTTGGGTGGTCCGGCCATAGGTGCCATATAATGAACAATAGTTGTTCATTTTTACACTTACTTCATTTTGCTAATTTTTACTTCTCTTTCTAAACTCAACTTCTCTCTAAACTCTCTTATACACTAATATTCTCTACATATTACTAGTGTAGTAATACAATAATATTAGTAGTATTTTGTCTTACTTATTATCTAGTTAATAATAAGGTAAGATTATTTGGGTTTAATCTTGGGTGCAACTAGAAGGAGACCTTCTACTTTGGAGGTTGTTTTATGGAGGATCATCTATTAATTTCATGCTCAAGAACAATAAGAAGGAGCTCTTATTGTGCCCATATTGAACCGAAAATTCCCAATGTAAGGGTGTTTTCGTCTTATCTTTTCTTTTATGCTTTTATATTTGCATGCATGATAACTAGATCCTAAATCATTAAGTTAATGTAATTTAATAAACTAATTAGAGGAGTCTAATTAGAGGTCTAGGACTTTCAGGTAGTAGGTTCGTTAGTTTCAAAATGTAACACATTATAGTCATCACCTTCCTCTATAATACCAAGGTATCTATCCGGTTGATGACTAATTCTGCTTGACCTCCTAGGTCCGAAGGAATAATGACCATGTCAGACGAAGAGGGAACGTTTTCCTCGTCGTCCCTTTCGGTTTGTGGCTCTTTGACTTCATCAAGTTCAAATTTTCTCCCACTCTGTCTTTTAGAAATAAAATCATTTTCTAAAAAGACTGCATCACGAGACACAAACAATTTGTCCTCGTGTTTATTGTAGAAGTAATAAGCACGTGTTTCCTTTGGATATCCTACAAACAGACATTTGTCAGATTTGGGTTCGAGTTTATCGTCAGACTTATTCTTAACAAACGCCTCGCATCCCCAAATTCTCATAAACGACAAATAAGGGACTTTCCCTGTCCATATCTCATATGTAGTCTTGTTTGCCGCTTTAGTCGGGCTTCGATTTAGTGAAAATATTGCAGATAAGATAGCAAAACTCCAAAAATAATCAGGAAGCTCTGTCAGACTCATCATAGATCAAACCATATCTAATAAAGTTCGATTTCTCCTTTCGGACACACCATTTAATTGAGGTGTCCCAGGAGGAGTCCATTGTGATACTATACCACAATCATTTAGGTGTGAATCAAATTCATTGTTCAAGTATTCACTACCACGATCGGATCGTAGGGTTTTAATCTTTTTATTCAATTGGTTTTCTACTTCATTTTGAAATTCTTTGAATTTTTCAAAAGCATCACTTTTATGCCTCATCAAGTAGACATATTCATATCTACTCAAGTCGTCGGTAAAAGTAATGAAGTAGTGATAACAACCTCTAGCTTGGATAGTCATTGGACCGCATAGATCCGTATGTATAAGCCCTAATACTTCACTTGCTCGTGTCCCTTTTCCCGTAAAAGGAGCACGAGTCATCTTGCCTAGAAGACAAGATTCGCATACACCATAAGATTCGTAATCGAATGGTTTGAGTACTTTAGAAGAAACTAGTCTCTTTATGCGTCGTTCGTTTATGTGCCCTAAACGACAATGCCAAAGGTTGATTGATTAGGTTCACCTGTTTTGAGCTTCTTGTTTTCTACATGATATACCTCTTTTGCAATATCTAGAACATAAATACCTCCAATAGAAATGGCTTCGCCATAAACCATTTCAATTAATGAAAAAGTACAACAATTGTTCTTAATACAAAATGAAAAACCTTCCATGTCTAACACGAAAATGGAGATAATGTTCTTGGTAAGAGTTGGAACATAATAGCAATTATTTAAATACAACTCTAAACCATTAGGCAAAAGAAGAACGTAGGTGCCCACGGAAACTGCGGCTACCTTAGCTTCATTTCCCATGCGCAGGTCCACGTCACCCTTGGCTAGTGCTAACGCGTCCTTCAGCCCCTGTACATGATTACAAAGGTTGTCACACAACCGTCCTTCTTGTCTTTCAAGTATTTGGGGCAATTGCGTTTCCAGTGCCCTTTGCCATTACAATAATAGCAATCCGCCTCCGCGTGTTTGTTAACTTTGGGCTTGGGCTTAAAAAAGACCTTGCCCTTTCCCTTGCCGATTCTCATGAAAAGAGTCTTACCCTTCCTTTGTCCTTTTTCACCCCAAGGCTCATGTTCTTCAATTTCATTGAAAGAACGTCCTTGGGTTCACTCCCACTAGCCTCCATGTCCCTCTCCGCTTGGGGGAAGAGTGCATGGAGTTCATGGAAACTCTTTTCCATGCCATTCATGTTCTAGTTCACCCTAAATTGGGTGAACTTTGGTGTGAGTGAATGAAGGATTTTACCCACCAGTAACTGCTTTGGAATTTTGCACCCTAGACACTCTAAGGTGTCGGCGTGCTCAACCATTTTGAGCACGTATGGGCCAACGTTTTGGCCTCTTTGAAGCTTAGTGTCAAAGAATTTCGTAACCGACTCATATTGGAGAATTTGAGGGGCTTGCGAAAACATCGACGTTATCCTCGTGAATATCGCATATGCATCGAGAGATATCAATTGGAGTTTGAGTTTGGGTGAGATTGACCAAATCAAGACATTCTTGACGTCATTGGCAACCTTCAAATAAAGGTCATATTCGGCCCGAACCACCGCGGATGATCTTGGCGCGGGTTCGGTGGGGGGCTCTTCGACCAAGTAGCGAAGCACGTTATCGGATATCGCGGCGCTCTTGATCGTAGATTCCCATTCAACGAAGTTACTACCGTCATCTTTTAGGACACACTTGTCCATGATGGATCTCAACTATGAGTCCTTAGCCAAGGTTGCGTTGTTTGATGAAGTTGACATTGTGCGAATATGGTTACTACAACAAAAAGAAATATATAAACATTCATTGTTAATTTACTTGAAAAATATTTTAACAAGTTTAGCATTTATATAATGACCTCTCACTAAATTATATAAATGATTCCAAGACCCATCTTTAAATAAAAATAGTCATCGTATGCTACCTGTATCTAAAAATGGTAAGTCATCACTTGACTAGTTCTACCCTTAGAACTCTTAGTTAACAGATTTCAACTAAATCCATCTCCTACTCCCAAGATAACGCTTATCTCGTTGAGTCCAATCCAATTTTAGCTTGTGATCGTATCACCCTACTTACCCGAGGTAAAAAGGGACCCAAGAGCGTGATAGCCCTAATGAACACGGGATTCATAGGTGTTACTAATTGGTAAGGCTAATCTCAATTTTTTAAATATGTGAGAGATCTTGTCAATTTCGTTATTAATTCCCTATAAGTGAACTAAGTCGGTGAATTGTGAATAACGTTGAATTGACAATAACGGAAAATAAAATGCATGTGTGACGATTTTGGCATGAGCGGAAATAAAGCAAGCAACCAAGCAACGAAAAAATCCTAGTATGACCACCTAGCTAATCAAATTAACTAGATAATTACAAATTCGGAAACCAACTCCTTGGTCCCTTGCCTCTTCACTTGGAACGCCTTCCAAAAATGGCACCGTCTTGAGGGAGTCAGCGGTCTTCATGAAAATAATTACAAATATACAAATTCCTATTATACATTTGTTCTATAAAATGCAATTATTAATTATTACAAACCGGCGATATAAGATCGCAATAAAAATTACAACCAAACCGTTATTCCCTTACATTACGGGTAATAACGATTAAAAATAACTAGGCCATACTAGGTACAAAATTTGCATAAATTATTAAATAAATGACATTCATTCATTCAACCATAAATAAAATAAATTGCTGCAAAATTCATGCCAAAATCGCCCTAAACACATTCATGCTCATTGTAGCTCGATTTTACGGGATTTATTGATTTTTAACCATTAAAAATCAATATCAACATTTAAATCTCATTTAAATTCAAACTAATTAACTAAACTGGTTTAGAACTCAAAATTAGTCACTACTAATTTTGTTGGTCATTAATTAGATCGATTTGATTTCATTTGCTTAATATAATGGTTTAATCATATCTTTTATGACATAAACCCAAAATAAAATATAAACATCATAAAAATTTGAAACCAAAAATTTTTTAACATTCTGGAATATTTTCAGGAACTCCAAAAATAAAAACATTTTCTCAAAAATTAATTTTATGAACAAATAACTTTGTATTTAATGATTTTATCAAATAAAAATCATTAAATATAGTAAAACAGTGAAAATAATTATGCAATTTCACCAAGATGATCAACATCAGAATGTAAAATGTACCAAAAATTTTCATGACAAGAAAAGGACGTTTCAATTTTATGAACATTATAATCTCATTTATCGACTTTTATCTTATAAACATCAATAAACATGCAATACATAATTAAAAGTCACGAAATTTTACATAGAGTATGTAAGACATGCATGCAAGATCATATTAAAATTTCATGGCCAGAATCAACATGAAACTATTTTTAGTTAACTTTTAACATCAAATATGCATATTAACTCGGTTTAAAAGCCAAAAATAAAAAAAAATAGCAAATTAATCCCTAAAATCACAAAATTTGACCACAAACATTTTGAAGTCATGAGGTATACATGCACCCAATTTTTTTGTCAGAATCATATTTTAACCCAAAATTTTTATTTATTAGTTATCTTATAACTTTAATAGAAATTGTCCAAAATAAACATGCATGCTACAAGCTAGCTCTGATACCACATGAAAGTCCATAGACCTTAATTAGATTCCTCTAATTAGATACTAAATTACTTGTTAATTTAGTGTTTAATGAGCTGTGTAACATGCATGCAAATATAAAGACATTTATATAAAAGAAGAAATTTTCTCACATTGAAATAGAAATTAAATTGGCACAATAAGAACTCCTCCTTATTGATCTTGAGCTATAAACAAGGATGATCCAAGAATAATCTCCAAATTAGAAGACCTCCTTCAAGTTGCACCAAGATGATACCAAATAATCTAACCTTATTATTAACTAGATAATAAAATAGATAAAATACTACTAATATTAGTATATATTACTACACTAATAATACTTAGTAAATATTAGTATTATGAGAGTTTAGTGAGAAGATGAGTTTTTAGAGAGATATATGAGAAATAAGCAAGAATGAACAACTAAAATGAAAAACCATATTGCCCTTTTATAGGCAATATGGCCGGTCCATATGGCCTTCATAAGGCTCTTATTTTGCTTATTTTAATTCACATGCAAAGTGGTAGAGTGTAGTGTTAAGTGAAATGATTTTAGGTTACTATTCATGTCATAATTTCATGTGAATTGTGAGCATGAACAAAAGCAACCATCATCACTTCCTACTACTACATGACCGGCCCCTAGTGGCCTTATATGGTCCGTTTTGATTTTTGATATTTGTCCCACAAATACTTATTAATCATATGCTTAATTATCTTGTATAATTAAGTGTTAATTTGATCATATAACAATTATATGACACAAAGAAATAAATAATATGTACTTAACATTTTAAGTAATATTTGACCATTATATCAATATATAATGGGTCCCACAATGCTTAGTTAATTTATTTTACAACTCCTTGTAAATATGATTAACTAATTACCTATATCTCAAAACCTCAACTAATTTAGTAATTTAACGATTAATTACTAAGTTAGATCTTATTTAGTCATATTAAAATAAAATATAAATTTATTAGTCAGTTATCGCATAATTGAAAAATAAACTTTATCGAATTTGAGTTCTTAACTCAATTTCTAACAATTAGCTCTCGTACATATCAAATATATGTAATGGACTAATCAACTGTATCATATACAAATAATTAGTTACTATTTGGATTTCATCCTATAGGTGTGACCGAAAGGGATCAGTTGATCACCGCCGTCATACGACAATAACGTCAACTCTAGTCAGCCAACCGTTATTGATTGATGTTAATCAACTGATTAATCATATATATATAGTCAATAAATATCCCAATTATATTCCTTAATGAGATTTATTATGTGCCGCAGTATTGTGGAGGACACCTACTCCAACAGCAGAAACTTCTGTTTGCGACGAAAATGTGCGACGGCCACGATTCGTCGCAAATCAGTCGCAAAATGTTTTTTGGCGACGGAAAGACCGTACTTGGCGACGGACTTTTTTGTCGCGAATCGAGCTTTCTCTTGTAGTGGCATCTTCGAAGAGTCGCAGCATCTGTTGCGACTCTTCAAGAGGCTACATGCTCCTTCTTCTTCTTCTTCTTCTTATTCTTCTTCTTCTTCTTCTTCTTCTTTTGGTTTCTACGTCTTTATTTTCCTTTTCTTATTTTATTCCTTCCTACTTTTATTAATCTTTTTATATATCGTTTTGTTCTTAGCTTAGATCCTTAATAATTCAATATTAGCGGGTTTTCGTCTTTGAATCAAAATTGGGTTTTAGAGATTCGATTCGTTCATATCAAATCTCTGGATTCAATGTTGATATAAATCGTAGTAATTAATATTGTAAATCTCTACTCGACTCATAGGTCAATAATCCATCGTAAATATACATAACAGTACTAAGTGCTCGCGATTCTGTTTGTTCACAGTCAGAATTCAACTCAAGAACAGACGCATAGAGCGTTGCACTTCTTCCAGAAGACGCAGCTGTTGTTGTGCCTTTTCTAGGTTGACTTCTGTCCCTGCACTTCTGTTTTCGCCTTGACGTAGTTTTCATTATGTAATTAATTAACTATTAGTCGTATTGTCGCTCCTAATCTGTCTTTTAGTTTTTCTAACATTTTCCTTTTCTTCAAATCTCCGTTTTGAGTATATTTCTGACGGAGATCCCGTAATCTTTGTAATCCGTTGTAATCTCATTTAGTCATTGTATTTGTATGATTTCTTTGCCTTTCGTATATAATTCATCCTAAATTCCCAATTTCGACATAATTGAGTGCTAATTACATGTTCACCAATATAGTCTAATTCACATGCTAAGATTAAAACGTTGGTAGAAGCCGCTATCGATAACAATTTCCCTAATTCACATGCATTCATATAATCGATAACATATCAAATACGAACAATTTCCCTTATCATTAGTAGAGGCCGCTATCGAGACGGGCGAGATTAGGTGTTCGATTAAAGATTTTCCTAATATGTACCCTCTGTGGGAAATAACTGTTTATATCCCCTTAAAATTTAGGATTATAACAAAATTATATAATATGAATTGCGAGTCATAAATATGAAAACGATGTAAATATAGAGAAAAAGAATTAAACCTTTGGTCCTTAGCAAAATCGGCCTAAGAACAGATATCAAAGTAGATATCCTCCTAATTGTCTCACCCAAGATTGATCGGGATATGCCCTTCTCCTTTGCTAGAAAGATGATTAAAAGTTACTGTTAACTTTTTAGGTTTTTGTATTTTGTGTGTGATGCACAAGTGAGAGAATAGAATTAGGTTTTTAATTTTTTTTCTTCTCTTACTTAATCTCACGGCACTACTAGGTTATCTATGAGGAGATTTAGTCTCCTCAAATAACTACCCATTGACCGGAAAAAACCCGAGTGTATCTGGACACTTTTTCCGGTCATTTTAGCCTCTAATATAATGTAATATATTATAATCGTCATTAGTCAAAGACCGACATTATAATACATCAATAATTATAAATATCCGTATATTTATAATTTTCCAATTAATTATAACGGTTTATGTTTAATTAGCTTACAATATATACAACAATTAAATATAACCTTTTATATTCAATTTACGAATTACAGTTAATTCGTCTCAGCTAACTTTATTTAATCATTATTAAATAATTGTCTCATCATCACATTGACTAACCTTTTAGTCAAAAACACGACTAACCTTTTAGTCATTTAATAAGGCATCAATATGATTATTTTCTCAAATAATCACATCTCTCAATCACATCCTTTAGGTGTGACTTTTAGGGACCAGTTGATCACCGCCATCTGTATGACGATAACGTCAAACTTATCTAGCAAGCCAACCGTTATCGATAAACGTTAATCAACTGATTACAATACAAAGTATACCCTGTGAACCTACAGAGATTTATTTATGTTATTGCACTAACTGTGGAGGACACTGGCTCCAACAATCTCCCACTTGTCCGTACAAGTGTATGTGCGATAACCGATTCTCATATCCATAATAAATTTCTCCCACTCAATGTAAACCAATTTGCAAAGTCCGTAGTCACAAAGGTCGTAGTTTACAAGTGATCAGTATCAAGAGTGGTTTCCCCGACTAGAGAGTAACTTAACTGATAAACGAATCTTCATTCGAGCATGGCCATGCATTTCAGTTACAGCTCCTCGAGTGGCCCTGAGAAATATCATATCCTGATAAAGGTTGGATATTTTCTTCAACTCGAATCTTGCAGACACAAGCGCAGTATGAAATGACCCAGTGAAAATCTACTTAGCCTCCTGTTACGGTCGACCCTGAGAAAGAAACCAAAGTCACCCAAAAACTGCCTTTATCTCAAGAGACAGTCGATAGTCAAAAGAATCGACTCTAGGAACACTATGGATGTCTTATCCACGACCTGGCACCTAATGTTCCGAAACATTTAGGACTCCATAACGTCGTCACAAAATGTCCTGCGCAGTATCATTATAACTCGCATCTGTGATCGATCAGTCAACAGTTTGACTTATGGCTCGTTGAACCCACCAGCAATCGACGTCACAAAATAATTGCCAGAGTTATCAGCTCATGTAGGCAATTACGGACCCAAAACAAAATATAATGTAATTCAGTTCACTTTGTGGTGTTCAATGTTGTCAGTACAACCCACATGAAAAACAAAATATAAAACAAAACGATGATTTTATAGATGGTTTTATGAAAAAGATACAGGTGTCTAATCCATATAAAACAACTAATACAACTCAGGAACACGTTTGATTCCCATGGAAATAACGTGCCCTTCATGCTTATCATATCTTAACGGTTTAGTGAGAGGATCTGCAACGTTATCATCCGTAGCTTCCATATAGCTTCCTTCGCAGCCTCTGAAGCGGCATAGTACTCGGACTCAGTCGTAAAATCTGCTATAACATTCTGTTTGGAGTTTTTCCAGCTGACCGCAGCGCAATTAAGAATAAACACGAATCCAGACTGAGATTTCGAGTCATCTCGATCCGTTTGGAAGCTAGCATCTGCGTAACCGGTTGCGCATAGCTCAGTGTCACCTCCATAAGTCAATACCCAATCCTTAGTCCTCCGTAGGTACTTAAGGATATTCTTAACAGCCATCCAGTGTGTTTCACCTGGATTGCCTTGGTACCGACTCGTCATACTCAATGCATATGCCACGTCTGGATGTGTGCATATCATGGCATACATGATCGATCCTATGGCTGATGCATAAGGAACACGACTCATGCGCTCGACCTCTTCCGATGTCTTGGGTGCCTGAGTTTTACTCAAATGCATCCCAGAGACCAGTGGAAGGTTTCCTTCTTGGCGTGTGGTCATGTGAACCTCTCAAGAATCTTATCTATATAGAGACTCCTGACGGGATAACATCCGTCGTGATCTATCTCTGTAGATACGGATCCCCAAAATTCTTTGTGCTTCACCCAGATCTTTCATCTGGAAATGGTTCTTTAACCAAACTTTTACCCAAGTTAAGAGAGGTATGTCATTCCCAATCAA
This sequence comes from Heliosperma pusillum, assembly GCA_022085475.1. Lineage (NCBI taxonomy): Eukaryota > Viridiplantae > Streptophyta > Magnoliopsida > Caryophyllales > Caryophyllaceae > Heliosperma > Heliosperma pusillum. The sequence goes on along the minus strand of JAIUZE010001287.1, from coordinate 13,955 downwards.
GAGTATGTCATCAACATACAATATTAGGAAGACAATCTTGCTCCCACTTGACTTGATATATAAGCATGGTTCCTCGACTGATCGAGTAAATCCATTCTCTTTTATCACCTGGTCGAAATGATGATTCCAACTCCGTGAAGCTTGCTTAAGTCCATAAATGGAACGCTTAAGCTTGCATACCTTCTTAGGATTTTTAGGATCAATGAAACCTTCGGGTTGTACCATGTACAACTCCTCCTCCAAATAACCGTTTAAGAAGGCGGTTTTCACATCCATCTGCCAAATTTCATAGTCATGAAAAGCGGCAATCGCTAAGATTATCCGAATGGAACGCAGCATAACTACGGGTGCAAAAATTTCATCATAGTGCAATCCTTGCACTTGAGTGAAACCCTTTGCCACTAGTCGTGCCTTGTATGTATCTTGTTGTCCTTCTACAGAATGCTTTATTTTATAAAGCCATTTGCACTGAAGAGGCCGAACCTTATCAGGTAAGTCAACCAGATCCCATACGTTATTCTCATACATAGAGTCCATCTCGGATTGCATGGCTTCAAGCCATAGCTTAGAGTCGGAACAGGTCATGGCACCTTTATAGGTAGCGGGTTCGTTACTCTCTAGGAGTAAAACGTCCTCTCTCCCATTCTCCTCGACCATACCAATGTATCTGTCTGGAGGAATGGAGACTCTACCCGACCTCCTGGGTTCCTCAGGAATATTTACCGCAGCCGATGATGAAGGAACAGTTTCCTCCATTGGTTGCTCGGTTGTTGGTTCTTGAACCTCCGACAGATCGAAGGTTCTATCACTCGTCTTGTTCTCGAGAAATTCTTTCTCTAGAAACTTCGCACTAGCCGCAACAAAAACACGTTGTTCGGTAGGCGAATAAAAGTAATGACCAAACATTCCTTTTGGATAACCAATAAAGTATGTCTTGACCGATCGTGGGCCGAGCTTATCGTCAGGTCTCCATTTGACATAAGCCTCGCAGCCCCAAACCCGAATAAAGGACAGTTAGGGACCGTTCCCTTCCATAATTCATATGGAGTCTTGTCTACAGCTTTAGACGGACTTCGGTTAAGTATTAGAGCAGCTGACAAAAGAGCATATCCCCATAATGAGTCAGGCACAACCGTGTGACTCATCATGGATCGAACCATATCAATCAATGTTCGATTTCTCCGTTCGGACACACCATTCAATTGTGGTGTTCCAGGTGGAGTTAACTGTAGTACTACACCACAGTCTTTAAGGTGTTGATCAAACTCATTCGAAAGATATTCGCCACCACGATCTGAACGTAGTGCTTTAATCTTTCTATCCAGCTGGTTTTCAACCTTATTCTGGAATTCCTTGAACTTGTCAAAGGACTCACTTTTATGCTTCATTAAGTAGACATAACCATATCTACTCAAATCGTCCGTGAAAGTGATAAAATACCTATAGCCATCTCTAGCGTTGATTGACATAGGTCCACACACATCAGTATGTATGAGTCCTAATAGGTCAGCAGCGCGCATTCCAACACCTTTGAAGGAAATTCGAGTCATTTTGCCTATGAGACATGATTCACACGTGCCAAAAGATTCATAGTCAAATGGGGAGATAGTCCCATTATCAATGAGCTTTTTCACGCGTTTTTCATTTATGTGTCCCATACGACAATGCCATAGATAGGTTTGATCTTTGTCACCAACCTTTGCTTTCTTATTACTCACATGCATTATCTCTGTGGTTTGATCTAAAACATATATTCCATTTATGGAAACAGCTTTACCATAAATCATATCGTTCAAAGAGAAAATACAGCTATTATTCTTTATTACAAACGAAAATCCGTCCTTATCAAGTACGGAAACTGAAATAATGTTCTTAGACAAACTGGGTACATAGTAACAGTTATTCAGAAATAACTCAAAACCACTAGGGAGTTGGATTACATATGTTCCCACTGAAACGGCAGCAACTCTAGCTCCATTCCCCACCCGCAGGTCCACATCACCCTTTGCGAGAGTTGTGATGCTTCTTAGGCCCTGCAAATGATTACACAGATGAGAACCACAACCAGTATCTAATACCCAAGTTCCGAAACTTGCATGGTTAATCTCAATCATATGAATAAAAGATGACGTACCAACAGGAATGACGCGGCCTGATTTTACGTCTTCAGCATACACGGGGCAGTTCCGCCTCCAATGCCCAGACTTGTGGCAATGGTGGCACTCCACGTTATCTTTGCTCTTTGTCTTGCCTTGTGAGCTACCGCTAGTCTCACCAGGCCCACTCTTGACCTTTCCTGGCTTTTTGAACTTTTGCTTCCCTACAGCTAGGTCAGCTTGAGCCTTGCCCTTACCCCTACCCTTGTTGTTAATCATGAGAACGTCCTGTTTCACGCTCCCACTCAATTTCAGATCACTCTCGGTCTGTACGAGAAGTGAGTGGAGCTGATGAAGACTTTTCTTCATATCATTCATATAGTAATTTGCCCTGAAAAGGGCAAAACCATCATGAAGTGAATGGAGCACACGATCAATAATGATCTTCTCATCGATTTTACAACCAAGAGTCTCCAGCTTCTCGACATTCTCAATCATAGCAAGAATGTGTGGGCTAACCGCTTGGCCTTTCTGGAGTTTCGCTTCAAAGAAGCGACAGGTGTACTCATAGCTAACGATCCTCGGAGCTTTCGAGAACTCGTTAGAGAGAGTGGTGAAAATCTTGTTTGCACCCTGGGCTATGAATCTCCTCTGCAAATTGGATTCCATTGCAAAGATGAGTACGTTCTTTAACGCACCCGCCTCCATAACGAAATCACTATAAGCAAGTGATTCATTTGCTCCTGCATTGGGGCCTGGGTTAGTTGGTAGTGGCTCAGTCAAGTACTTGAGCTTACCGTCAGCAATGGCAGCATTCCGTAATGCCGCCTCCCAGTCCGCAAAGTTGGACCCATCATTCTTCAGTCGCGTGGACTGATTCATGTTGTCCATAAAGATCTTTAGCCAGGACTCGCGAGCGAGTGTAGCACTTGGCATTGGGTCATCAGTATGGCCAGCCATTATAGTTATTAGCAGTTATATCTGTATATAACAAATTTGAAAACTGTGGAAAAAAAGAATATGATAAGTTTCATCGTTTTAAAAATAAGTCTTAATGCAAAAACTGTTTAATGCGATGACTCAAGCATTTATACAATTGACCTCCCTCAAGAATTATATAAATGATCCCAAGACTCAATTTCTGTAAATTGATAAGCCAACCTCTTGGCTAATTCTACCTTTAGAATTCTCGGTCGATAAATTTCTGTAAATTCTATCTTTAGTCCATTATAATCCCGAGATATTACTCGTACTACAATGTTGAGGTAAAATAGGTCAACACTCACTACTTACCCAACGTAGAAGGGGTCATATTATGACTTCCGACGAAGAAGGGGTTCATAGAAGTTTTTCCTATAAAGACTAATCTCAATTTTCATTTTAGAGGAAGATCCCATCATCTTAAATTAAGGGTGTTGATTTTCGCAGTACGCATTTTACTCAATTTAGTACGCTTTTGACCATACTACCCCTCTCATGTTTCCAACCCATACATACTCCCCCACATTTTTTTCTCTTTCTCAATTGTTTATAACCTAACCCCACATGTGTAGTTTCAAGTGGTATGGATGGTGGTTGGTGGTGGCTTGGGACCAACGTGGATGGTGGTGGCTGCCGACTTAGCTTGCGTGTATTAGAGATGAGTTGTTCGCCGGAGAGGACATGGGGAAGGTCGACGATAGCGACACTCGCGAGTTAGCAACATGGCAGGCCGGTACATCCGTACATAGGTGGGCGGGGTGGAGGAGTGGGTGGTTTGTTTGTTGGAGCCTTGGAGGCATGGGATGTTAGGCACTAATACGACGGGGAGAGAAAGACGGCGCCGTGGTAGCTGGCCGTTCCGGGTCCGATGGTGGGGCTATGGGTAGGGTTGTGGGTGGGGATGTACGGTGGTGGTGGGTTGACTTGGTGGTGGTGTGAATTGAATGCAGTACTATGTTTGTTCGTTTTTTCCCCTTTATTTTGAAGGTAGTACATGAGGGGTATGCAATGGAAATTAGCTGGTAAAATGTACTGAAATGAGTAAAATATGTACTGCGAAAATAAACTACGTAAATTAATTCATTTTAAGTGAACAAAATCTAGCATTTCGTGAATGATTTAGACTAAGGTGATGGCCCTATGAACGAGTGACATCTGTATGTCTAAGATGAAAATTCAAGCTATATGAAACATTTTTCATGCATTTTAGGTGGTTTGGTTTAGGCGGAATATGATGCAGTTATTTAACATGTGAATGAAAAACAAACAAAAAACGGAAAAATACGTAAACTATTACAACGGTCCTCGTGTGGCCTATCTACCAAAATGAACATTAAATACAAGTTTGGAATCCATCCTTATGGACCCGAGAAGCTTGACTTTGTCTCATCTTGGTCCATGTAGCGGGAGTGAGCATTCGATCTCCGTCTCTAGTCTTCTTAAAATTACATTTAAAAATTACAAAATAAACCTATTTACATTCTAATTCCAAAACATAATTAAAAGAAAAATAAAAGGAGATTCGAGATCTCAAAATTACAACCAAACCATGTTTTCATCATTACGAAAACATGATTAACTAAAGGCCACACTAGGTATTACATTTTTCAACCAATTGCAAAAATACGTAAAATAAACCATTCATTCATTCATTCATTCAAAAAAATGCATCAACTATATAAATTAATACTACAAAACATAATTCATTAATTATGTTGATTAATTATCCAAACCACCATTCAAACGATCAAAATTATGTGACAATTCCTTAATTGCCCACAACAATTTTAATCTTCCATAATCCATTTTTATTTTAAACCTTTTTAAAATAATCGGGTATCATTATTGTGAACATTTTCACAATAACAAACAAACAAACATTATCGTTATAATGTCAAAAAAAAACAAACATTTTTTTTTTTTTCTATACTGATCACTGTTCATCGTGAACAGTACCAGTAAAAAAATTTTTTTTTTAAACTTTCTTTCTAACGGTTTAAACCAAAAACCGGAAAAACAGTAAAATAAATACAAAAAAACTGCTGTAAACAGCAAAAAAAAAAAACAGGAATCATGATTAAATCGATTATCGTTATTAAATATTGATTCAAACTAGATTATTCAATTTAACCTTTTAAAATGAACATCTAAATCATGATTAAATCGATTATCGTTATATTCATTTAATCACAATCGCTTTGAACATCATTAAAATTGAATCATTGTTCAAAAATCATCAATTAAAACAATGAATCCGAAAAAATAGCAACATCAAAATCAAAACAAGTCCATCTTATTTTAATTCAATCCTTATCAAATTAAAACAATCACAAATTTATTATATTGAATTTTAACCTATTAAAATAACAATATCAATAAATCAACAATGGAATAAACAAAACACTAAAAAATAATCACACGGCTTCAACAAAAAAAAAACAGCCGTGAGTTTTTTTTTTCGGTAAAACAAATTTTTTTTTCTTTCTCAAATTTATATTTCATAAATATGAAAAACATATAATATAATTTTGTAGCCAAAAGCTCTGATACCACTTGTGGGAAATAACTGTTTACATCCCCTTAAAATTTAGGATTATAACAAAATTATATAATATGAAATTGCAAGTCATAGATATGAAAACAATACAAATGTAGAGAAAAAGAATTAAACCTTTGGTCCTTAGCAAATTAGGCCTAAGAACAGATATCAAAATAGATATCCTCCCAATTGTCTCACCCAAGATAGATCGAGATATGCCCTTCTTTTGCTAGAAAGATCGATTCAAAGTTACTGTTAACTTTTTAGGTTTTTGTGTTTAGAGTGAGATGGAGGCACAAGCTGAGAGAGTAAAAATTAGGTTAGAAAATTTCTTCTCCTTCCCTTGATGTCACGGCTCCTTTAGGGTTTTAATGAGGAGATTAGTCTCCTCAAAACCACTACCCATGGACCGAAAAACCCGAGTGTATATGGACTCTTTTTCGGTTATATTAGCTTCTATTTAATATAATGTTATACATATTATAATTGTCTAATATGTCGTCATACATTAATAAGGTCCATTACAACATTTTGCAGTGGATATATTAACATAACAATTATCATGACAATCGTATAATATATACTTTAATTATAAATTTCGGTATATCTATAATCATGCTAATTAAATATAACTGTTTATGTTTAATTACGAATTAACATTTTAATTCGTTTAAGCTCACATTATATACAACAATTAAATATAACATTTTATATTCAATTTACGAATTACAGTTAATTCGTCTCAGCTAAATTTATTTAATCATTATTAAATAATTATATCATCATCACAATTTGACTAACCTTTTAGTCAAAAACACCGACTAACCTTTTAGTCATTTAATAAGGCATCAATATGATTATTTTCTCAATCAATCACATCTCTCAATCACATCCGTTAGGTGTGACTTTTAGGGACCAGTTGATCACCGCCATCTGTATGACAATAACGTCAAACTTATCTAGCAAGCCAACCGTTATCGATAAACGTTAATCAACTGATTACAATACAAAGTATACCCTGTGAATCTACAGAGATTTATTTATGTTATTGCACTAACTGTGGAGGACACTGGCTCCAACAGTACTTGCTTGAAAAGGAGAAGGATTGCAGAAATTCCACCCACTTGGCATGCCTGGCGTTGAGTTTGTGTTGGCCATTAATGAACTTCAAGGCCTCATGATCTGAATGTAGCACAAAAGGCTTAGGTTTCAGGTAATGTCCCTAATGATTCAGGGCTCTTACTATGACATAAAATTCTTTGTCATAGGTAGAGTAGTTCAACCTAGCTCCACTTAGCTTCACACTGAAATAGGCTATGGGTCTCTTCTCTTGAACCAGTACTGCCCCAACTCCTAACCCACTTGCATCACACTCTACTTCAAACAGCTTGTTAAAATCAGGCAAGCCTAGTATAGGGGACCTGCACAGCAGCTCCTTGATAGTATTGAAGGACTTCTCTGCCCTTTTTCTCCAAGTGAAATCCCCTTTCTTCATACATTCTGTGATGGGAGCCATGATAGAGCTAAACCCCTGAATGAACCTTCTATAGAAGGATGCCAACCCATGAAAACTCCTGACCTCAGTTACTGTTTTAGGGGTGGGCCAATCCCTGATTGCTTTAACCTTCTCAGGGTGAACAGCTACCCTATCTTTTGAGATAATGAACCCAAGGAAATGAACCTCAGGTTGCATAAAAGTGCACTTCTCCATCTTACCATAGAGCTTGTTCTCTCACAGAACCTCACAAAGTAACTTCAGATGTTGTAGGTGTTCCTTCTTGCTTGAACTGTAGACTAGAATGTCATCAAAGTATACCACAATAAGTTTTCCCAAGTAAGGCCTCAATACTTCTGTCATTAGCCTCATGAAGGTGCTAGGGGCATTGGAGAGCCCAAATGGCATAACTAGCCACTCATACAGTCCATGCTTGGTCTTGAATGCAGTTTTCCACTCATCTCCAGCTCTAATCCTTACTTGATGATACCCTTGCCTTAGATCAATCTTGGTGAATACTTGAGCCCTACTGAGTTCATAAAGAATGTCATTAAGTCTAGGTATAGGGAACCTATACTCAATGGTGATGTTGTTGATTGCTCTACTGTCTATACACATCCTCCAAGTTCCATCCTTCTTACGCACTAGTAATGCTGGTACAGCACAGGGACTAAGAGACTCCCTGACATACCCTTTGCTAAGAAGCTCTCCCACCTGATATTAAAGCTCTTGTGTTGCCTTGGGGTCACTTCTATAAGCTGGCTTGTTTGGAAGGATAGCCCCAGGCACCAGATCAATGTGGTGCTCAATTCCCCTTACTGGGGGTAACCCACTAGGTAGTTCAGCAGGGAAAACATCCTCATAGGCTTTCATCAAGGCTTGTACCTCTTCAGGCACCTGGTTAGAACCTTCCCCTACCTCCTTGGTGAGGAGGACATAGACTGGCCTGAGATCATTTAACTCTTGCTCCATTTCTGATTCACTCAACAGCAGAACTTCCTTAGCAGCTTCAGTTAAGAGTGGAGGGTTCCCTTTCAGGATAGGGGGTAAAGGAGCTAAGATGATTTTCTTCTTCCCAAACCTGAAAGAGTAAGTGTTGTCCCTTCCCTGATGGACAGCATCCCTATCAACCTCCCAAGGCCTCCCCAATAGAAGGTGACAAGCATCCATGGGCAATACATCACAAAAGGCCTCATCAGCATATTCCTTACCAATAGAAAATGGAACAACACACTGTTGATCTACCTTAACTTCAGCCCCCTTGTTCAGCCACCTAAGCTTGTAAGGTTGAGGGTGGTCTTTGGTGGGCAATGTTAGTTTATCCACCAGTGTTTTAGAAGCTACATTGGTGCAGCTACCTCCATCCACAATCAGATTACAAACCCTCCCTTTAATGGTACACCTGGTTCTAAAGATCTGGTGTCTTTGATCTTCTTCTAAGGGTTGGGGTTGTGTGTGCATTACCCTCCATGTAACTAGACTTAACCCAGCATCAGGCTCTATCAACTCCTCACTAGCCTCTGTCTCAGGCTCTTCCATTTCATCATCACAGACCAACACCTCATCCTCTCCCCAATGAATTACTTCTAGGGTGCTCAGAGCTCTTTTAGATGGACATTCTCAGTAAAATGTCCATATCCTTGACATTGAAAACACTTTTTGAGAGGGGTAGTTTTTCTTTGGCCTGCATCAACAGCCTTGCCTTTATCAGGGTTGAAATGAGTCTTAGTAGGAACCACAGGTTCTCCTATCTTGACTCCTACAAAGGGTTTGAAGGTAGGGGTTCTAGCAGGTGTCTTAGAGGCACTGGTTTTTCCTTTCCCTAACTTTTCTACCCTTCAAGACAAATTGACAGCCTCCTCAAAGGAGTATATATTTTGTAGCCTGACTTTACTAGCTATCCTCTCATCCAAACCTTCTAAGAACCTTGCTATCTTTTGCTCAAATTTCTCAACAACCTTACATTGCAGTGTGAGTTGTTCAAAGTCCCTTAGATAAGACTCTACAGGTCTTTGGTCTTGTTTCAGGTGAGTGAGCTTAATGAACATGTCCTGAGTGTAGTCCCTAGAGACAAACTTAGTCCTCATTTTCTTTTTCAGTTTGAGCCATGACTTAACAGGTTCTTTCCCTTCCCTAACCCTCAAGGTTTTCATGTTTTCATACCACAGTGAGGCATAACCTTTTAGTTTCATGATAGCAACCTTAAAAGCCTTTCTATCAGTGTATCCTTTAAACTCCAAGACTCTTTCTACAGACCTCAACCAATCTAGGAAATCATCAGGGTTCATGCTACTTAGAAAGTCAGGGATTTCTACCTTTATGTCTTTGTCTTGGTGTCTGAGAAGACTTTGATCTGAGCCATCTGAGTCTGACATTTCAAATTGATCTACAGGTTGCCTCCTCCTTCCTCCCCCTTGTGGGAAAGGTGCTGCTCTTCCTCGACCTCTGCCTCCTCTTGTGTCATTGTTTTGTTGGCCCTCAAGAAATTCATTAACAGACTTGGAGACTTCCATCACAGTTCTGACAAGACCTTGAACTGTGGTTTCAAGACCTGTAATTCTCTCTTCACTCATGGTTGATTTTGTGTTTTTAATGTAGTTAGATAAATGACTCACAAACCAAAGCTCTAAAACAAATTTGCAACAGAATTATTCAGAAAACAAGCTAAAACAACATAAATAGAGCTAAGGTCATACACTTGGAGTTTGCTCTGTTTTTGTTTGGACTGAATGCTAAAAGAAGGAGATAGAACCTTAACCAAAGCACAACGCCAATGGTTGAGGGTTGAACCTTGATCCCAGCACACAGCTAAGGGTCTAAGCTCACTTCCAAGCACACAGCAATGGAAGGTTTCTCAAGCACACAGCCAAGAGATGATAACAGAAACAAAGGTTTTAGTTTTTGTGTTTACTTCAAATCTGCCTTTCATTCATTAGAAACAAGCCTTATATAGGCAATAGGATTACATCTTCAACGTCCAAACACATCTAAGGCTAGTAATTATCCTCAAAAGAAAACAAAATAACAACTACAAACTGAAATAAAGTAAACATCAGAAAACAGTTCTGAAAGAGACAGGTTTCTTGTTGCCTTGCTGCTGCTTTGTTATATGGTACATAGTGGACTTTTTGCTTGGTGTTTTGGTCCTAAACTGGAGTAGTATTAGTCCCCAAAGTCTGAGCAAAAAGCTCTCGAGTCTGCTTGGCCAAAAGAAGAAACTTTGATAGTGACAGCTGAACTGCTCCTGGATAGGTGAGAACTGGACTGATGAACTTGGCTTTTGTTTTGAGAGGTGTTCCTTGCGTTTTCTGAGGAAGGTTCCCTGGACAAAAAGGTAGTAGACCCTCCCTAGAACCAAGCCCCATACTTGGTTTGAAGTTCCTAAGTTTTGAAGTTACCCTGGGACCATCCCCAAGGTGCTGCTGCTGACTGAATTCCCTGAAGGCTTGCTGGCTTGTTTTGTGAGTCTGTCTTGTGTCTTGGCTTGCCCTGTCTCGTGTCATGGTTATCAATGGCTCGTGTCATGGCTTGTTTGCTTGGGCCTGGACTATACAAGGCATTAAGATAGCTTTTGACATAGGGTGAGGCTGATATTGGATTATGGTTAGACTGATCATAGGTTGGTTGGTCTTGTCTTTGAACCTGGCATTGAACTCCTGTTGCAAGTAGCTAATTCCCTTGTATGTTAGGATGACGAAAACTGTAGTAAAGGCATGATAGGATAGAGTATTTTAGTTAGTCTTAAATATGAGAATCAATCTAAGCAATATAATTGAGGTTAGTCGAATGAGTGCATGCAGGAGACTAGCTAGGTAGTTAACCCCGACCTGGATCGAGAGATTGGAAGGGAAAGGCTTGCTTAGAATTGATAGGTGACTCCTAAGAGGACGAGAGTTAATTAGGAAAATCCCTAGGGTGGTTTGAGACCGAGAGGAGAAAACCATTGCCCTTCTCATTGATAGATTAACTGACTTAGTTGACCCATAGATGCCGATATTGCAGTAGACCGAATCCTAGCACGTTCTTCCTTTATCTTATTTATTTCGTGTTAATCTCTACTTTTGTTTCTCTTCCTTTAAATCTCATTTAGTTTAGTTTAAAACCAATTCAAAACCCCTAGATTGTGACTGGCAGATTTAAATTACAGTTAGTTAGTTTCCTCCCTGTGGAGATCGACCCTACTTCCGCTATCTTCTTTAGTTAGTAGACTTAGGCTTTTATTTTTGGTGTATAACGACTCGCATCAAATTTTTGGCGCCGTTGCCGGGGAGGCAATTTAATTTTCTTTCTATTTATTTCTACCTCGTCTTAAAAAATTTCTAATTTCTTATGACTGTTCTTATTTTTCTCTCTATAGTTGTGTATGCGCAGGTCCCAAAGGCTCGAGTTAGTGGAAGCTGATCCAGAGCTCGAAAGAACCTTCTTATGCAGAAAGAGAGGCTTAGATAAGACTGTTCAGGAGGAAGACTTGAGTACTTCTAAATCCGTCTTCGACAGTTTTATTTTCGAGGAAGATTCGACTGTCGAGACTACCGTACCAGCGAAGATGCCTAACATTGCTAGTCACTCTGAACCCACCGCTGCATGTATACCCCAGGGATTCAAACATACAATGGACGAAGATGGAACTTCTTTTGATCTTCGTCCGTCTTATATCAAGCTTGTTCACCAGGACAAGTATAGGGGCGTGGCTGGGGAAGATCCGAGAAAGCATATGGAGACTTTCGCTGATTATTGCTCTTCTATTCCAGTTTCTAAAGGGGTGACACAAGACAAGATCAAGGAGGTCTTGTTCCCTTTTTCTCTTACCGAAAATGCCAAAGACTGGTTGTATGATGATCATCGAGCTATTCTAGATGCCGCATCGAACGGGAGATTCCAGAAGGACATAGATGATGATAAGGGTTGGAAATTGATTGCGGAGATGGAAACCCACTGTACTGAGTATGGTAATCCGCGAAGTGGTACACGGACAGTAGCTAGTGTTGATTCTGACGGTCTGGATGCTAAATTCGATAAACTGAATGCCAGACTTGACAAATGGGAGAAGCAAGCTGCAGATAACCAGCAGACGGTTCATTTACTGCAGCGAGATGAAATGATTACTTATGAAAGGTGTGGCAAAACTGGTCACACGGCTGTAGATTGTTTTGCAGAAAAGGAGCAAGTTTGTTCCTTCCAACAATACCGTCAAGGGGGTGGGTACTACAATCAGGGGAATATCCATCCAAATTTGAGATGGACGAGCCAGAACGTCCTAAATCCTACTCCACCACAGCAGCCGATTTATCAACCGCCGCACAAGCAAGGGTTCCAGAAAATCCAATCTTTACAACAAGGTAGTTCCTCATCTGGAGGAATTTCAGAAGTCGGAGAGCTAAAGTCGATGATACAGGCTTTAGCTACCCAATTGAGCAAATCTGATCAAGCAACGAATGCTACCATTAAACTTTTAGAGTCGCAGATTGCTCAATTGGCGGGAGCTAGATCGATTAGGCAGCCTGGCCAGTTACCGTCCCAAACCGATAAGAACAAGGAGACACTGAACATGATCACTCTGCGAAGCGGTCTCACTTATGACAGTCCTGCTGGTACCGTTGCTGATATCTCTAGTGCGCATCCCGATGTTTCGAAGGGTGACGCTGATATTGTGATCGATCGAGGAGCTTGTTATAGTCGATCGAATGAATTGAAGGAAAATTTACTCGATCGAGAGGTTACTGTTGGTCGATCGAGTGAATAAAAAAGACAGTTAGTCGATCGACAGGCTTCAGTTGCTCGATCGAGTAGTTTGAATGATGATGCTGCTCGATCGAGCAGTTTGAGTTCCAAAAATGATCGATCGAGTGACATTGATATTCGATCGATGGGTCCTAATGAGCGAGAATATCGATCGAAGGGGTTAAGCAATCGGATGATTAAAAACGCGATTGTCAAGGATACACAACGTGGATCACCTGACATTCCAGTTCCGTTTCCTGGTCGGTTGAAGAAGGCTAAGGTGGAGAAGGAATTTGCTCGGTTCGCTGACATTGTAAGTGATCTTAAGGTGAATGTTCCTTTTGCAGACCTCCTGTTAAAGGTACCCTCTTAATTGAAATTTATGCGTGAAATTCTTTTACGTAAGAGGTCAGTCGATGTTGTAGAGACTGTAGCTTTGACTGAGGAATGCTCCGCGTTCCTCCAGAACAAATGCCCACCTAAACTGTCCGACCCAGGTAGCTTTTCCATACCATGTCATATAGGTACCTATCTTATAGATAATGCGTTATGTGACCTAGGAGGTAGTGTTAGCGTCTTACCTTTGTCTTTAGCCAAACGGTTAGGCTTCACCAAGCTTCAGTGTACCAACATGACGGTGCAAATGGCAGATAGGACCTTGTCCCGACCTTTAGGAGTCATAGAGTATGTTCCTGTGCAGATAGGGAGATTCTTTATCCCGTTCGATTTCATAGTACTAGACATACCTGAAGATTCTCACACTCCCATCATTTTGGGAAGACCGTTCTTGCATACTGCGCAAGCGGTTATTGATGTTGGGTTACAGACATTGACTTTTCAAATAGGTGGGGAGAACCTAGTTTTCACTCAGTCTCGTGCTAGTAAAGGTCCCATGCTTGTTTCACCATGTCACGCGCTTCCCTTAGCCGACATTACACCTGATTTATTTACGCATGACAAAGCTTCGGTTCCTATCGAGCCTATAGCTCCCGTCTCTGACACTCCCATTGCTACCGTAACACCTCCGCCCCAGCTTGGGAGCGAATTGAAGGAACGTGCTGTTGTGTGTTGCCTTACAGATAATAGATCGGAAGCATTGGAGGTGAAGAAGGGGGAGACATGT